>JABUQX010020504.1:10000-17500 GCA_015478945.1 Trachelipus rathkii | reverse complement strand
CTCGGAGTTACAATATCCCCACTCCGCTAGAGCCTGCACGAAACACAACCTACTCTCACAACACTCAAGAAAGGACTCTCTCGATACTATGCGTTGCAGACTTCTTATACATTTCATAGCGACGCAAGCACCGTACTATTTACTACAACAAGTCAATTACGAGGAGTATTTGTTTTATTAACTCTGCAAGATGAGATATATATATATATATATATATATATATATATATATATATATATATATATATATATATATATATATATATATATATATATATATATATATATTGAGTCGGGAAAGAAAAGCTTCCCCCTCGGAACATTATTTACATTCGTAAATTCTACTTACATTTCTAGAATAGACATTTTACACAAAACAAACTACTTCGTAATTACTCATGAACATAAAATCTATAACACAATAATAAATAAGAAAACAAAACTTCTTCATTCTTCTCAAGATCTTCGTTCGTTATCTTCTCAGCAATTCAGGTACAGGAATAAGACATCGTTTTTAAGATTGATTATTAACAAATAATACCTTCAAATATACACACATACGATATCAACATTGTTCTATCAAAACAATCAACATGACAAATGCAGTTTGCGTTGACAGAGAAAAACCTGAGAACTATTCTGAGAACGAACGATTTGTAGGAAAATGAGAACAAGAAGCTTGACTTTGATCGTCTTGAGAAATCGGTGTACTATGAGTATTTGACACTTTATTACTCGAACGTAACCATCTAGGACTTTGACTACGAGGTCCCTGATAGCCTTGGTATGGAACGAAATTACCATCAGAATCATCAGAATACGAACTAGACTTATAAAAACTTGAATTATTTACACTTTCATTTTGATTTTCGAAACCAGAAAACGAAGATTTTTGAACACTATCTGACAAAAATGAACATTCCTGCGAACTATCATGAACACCTTGGTGATAATTAGAATTAGAAAATGACCTTATTGGATCATGAAAAGATGAATTTGAATACCTGTAACTCTCATGCGATTGCTGAACAGACGGCATTCTATTTACATTCTTTGAAGATTTATGAGGGAACATAACAACTTCAGACTCTTCATCATCTGAATTTACACTGTCAGATTGATCATTTACAACATTTTTATCAACATCGAAATGTACTTGTTTCGGATTACTATCTTTAATAGATGAGAGATTTGGATTTGATTCATGATTTTGATCTAAAATCGGCTCTGGCACGATTTTGAAATTATCGCTATGGACGGCGATTTCGCGAGATGTCTGGAGACATTGAAGGATAAATCTGTTTCTCCCTAGAATACCAACAATTCTAAAAGGTCCCTTCCATCGGGAAAACAGCTTTTTACAAACTCCAGGAGGTTTAACATCAAGTATAAACACCCTACTACCGACTGAGATCTTTCTATCTTCAGCTTTCTTATGCAGCCTTTCTACAAACTTTCTTGTTTCTACTTCTAAATTTTCTTTCGCTATTTCACGAATCAAATTAGTTCTAATAACTATATCTTTTAACTCTTCGTGAGTTGGACAATAATTTTTATCAGGATTAGTAAACGGAGTGACGTAGTTCTCTACATCGTAAGGTAATCTTTTTGAGTACCCGAAAAGAATGAAATGGGGCGAGTCCCCTATGGTTTCATTATAAGAAGAATTAATGCACAATTGAGCAAAAGGAAGAAAATTAGACCAATCATTACCCTTTTTATTCACGTAGTGACGTAAATAATTCTCAATTTGCAAGTTCGCACACTCTATCAGAGAATTACTAATTGGTGAACGAACGGTGATCTCCACCTTCTTGATCTTCCAAAGCTTGCATAACTGTTTAAAGAACGACGAGACAAATTCACCCCCCCGATCACTGAGTAGCACATTTGGTGTTGTGTGTCTCACAATGACCCTATGAAGCAAAGCATTAGCAATATGAATGCCACTACGAGACGGAATCGCACATAACTCAACATAACGAGTTAAAGAATCTTTAAAAACAAGAATATATTTAGCACCTGACGCTTTACATGGAGGTAAAGGACCGATAATGTCAGTATGAACCCTACAGAACGGTTGATATGGAACGGGATACTTGAAAATGGGCGCTCTCTTAGGTATATTACCTTTCACCCTAAGACATGATGAACATTCTTTACAGAAATCATAAACTAACTTTGACATCTTTGGAAAGATGTACCGTTCTCGGATACGTTTTTCTGTTCTCACGTGACTTAAATGACCAGCTCCTAAACTAGAATGATTAAGACTAAGAACTGTATAAACAAGAGAATTAGGAACTTCTATTAGATATTGCATTTCCTTTGTAACATAATATAAGATATCGTGAATAAGAACATGAGGAAAATTAATACTTTGACCATTTGTATTAATTGAATCAATGATTGGAGAAAGTCTTGAACACTTTCTTTGCTCCGTTTTTATCACATCGGAGGTGAGATTGAAAAACTTCTTTGTGAGACTGGAATAATCGATACTAGAAATTGAATAAACTGGAGAGAGAGATGTAGGAAAACGAGAGAGGTAATCCGGGCAGATATTCTTTTTCCCCTCTATAAAAAAGATTTCAGGATTGAACGAATTAACTTTGATGGCCCATCTTGCCATTTTATTATTTAAGTCCTTATTCTTAAAAATAGCCACCAGTGGTTGATGGTCAGTGTAAATACGAATCTTATAACCGAAAACTATGTTTCTAAACTTAGCTAAAGACCAAGTAATAGCTAGTGCTTCCTTTTCAAGAGATGAATAGTTCTTCTCTGCTTTACTTAACGTACGAGAAGCAAAGGAAACAGGACGGTCATTACCTTGATCATCCTTTTGTGCCAACACAGCACCTAAACCTACATTACTGGCATCTGTTGAAATAATAAACTCCTTGTTAAAATCCGGAAATTGAAGCAATGGTTCGATTATTAACTTTCGTTTTAACGTATCAAAAGCTACTTGTTGCTCACTGAGCCAGACGAACTTAGCATTCTTTTTGAATAATGAAGTGATGGGTTGAGCAATGGCTGAGAACGAAGGCACGAGATTGTGAAAAATGACACGAATCCAATAAAGGAACGAGCAGAGGAAACATCGGTGGGAACCGGGAACGACTTCAAGGCCTGCAGCTTTACTGGATCAGCTGATAAACCTTTTGAACTGATCATAAACCCTAAATAAACCAACGAACGTTTAAAGAAATTAGCCTTCTCCAATTTCACTTTTAATTTGGCTTTCTTTAGCGCGGCAAAAACTAAACTGAGACTATGATAATGAGATTCTATATCTTTCGAATAAACAATTATGTCATCGAGATAAATTAATGCATGTATCCCTAATAAATGAGAGAGAGCGAGTTCGATTACTTTACAGAAAACATTGGACGAGTTTCTCACACCTTCAGGTACCATCTTATACTGATAATGTCCTCGGTGAGAAGAAAAAGATAAATAAGGCTTGCTTTCATCAGCAACTTTTATGCCATAAGGATTTGAAGAAACATCTAAACTTGAAAAAATATGTGCATTACCTAACTTGGAAATCGTTTCTTGCACATTATGAATCGGAGATTGAAGAGGAACAATACTTTTATTTAACTTTCTAAAATCCAAAATTATTTTTGGTTTTAATTCACCTTGTACCGGAAGAACGATAAGAGGATTCGAATGAGGTGAATCAGAATTCTCGATGTAACCTTGGACGATACACTTGTCAATCCAGCTGTTAATATCAGCCTGAAATTTGTGCGGGAGTTGGTGATTTGGAGTATAGAAATATTTTTGTGAGTCGGGCACAATTTCTATTTTGAATTCTCCTAATGGACTACATTCGACTTTATCATCCCCTAAAGCAATAACATCTTTATGTGCTAAAAGAAAATCTAAGATCTGCTCCAATTGAGCACTATCTTGCAACACCAGTAAATCAGATTCTTTCTTCGATTTAGAAAGCAAAATTTCTTTGTAAACATCGCGAAGTTGATCATCGGATAGACCCTGCGACGATTCTATTTTATTTATAACAGAATAGGAACTGCGAAGAGAAAGAGGATTTGCATACGAAACAACTGTATTTTTATCAATTGTGATAGCGGACGGACTGAAATTTACACATTTTATTAACATAGTACCATCTATTACTGTACTAAGAACATTAGCAAAAAGAACATTTGACATGGAATTTTTCTCACTTACGAGAGGAATATCATTAGGCGGCGAAGTTCCGGCCTGAGAACGAATATTAACGGAGAGAATGGCGCTAGAATAGGCTTCGAACTTAACTGTGTTCGGCAAAGACAATTCATAACATTGATCGTTATAAATAGATAATTCATGAACAAAAGATTCATCTTCAAAATTAAGATGTCTTAAATTGGACGGAGAACGAACGAGATTGACATTGGATTCTTCAAAAAGTGGATGCGATTTATCGTACATACGAGGATCAATACTGGTTTTTGGATCATATATCAATGGATCATAAACAACCAGAGGAATTTGTGTGCACCCAATACTTTCGTTCATGTATAAACACTCATTTTTAAAATCGAAAACTACCGGTAAAGAACCTAAAATATCTGTACCAAGAAGCATATTCCCGCTGAACGAACATTGATCTCCGACAACAATTGCATGTATATTAAACAGACGATTGTTTAACAACATTTGGAGTTTGACACGCCCCAAATTTTGTATGACGTTACCAGAAATAGATTTCAAAACTATGTTGTTTTCTTCTAATTTGAGAGGATATAACTTCTTTAAACTCTCGAATACCTTCCATCTAAGAAGCGAGACCCCAGACCCCAGATCTATGTACGAAGTTATCCCATATATAAACTCATATTCGACCGTCAAATCGATCTTAACATAAAAACTTTTCCCTATAAGAGGATTGTCTTCCACACTATTTACATCAGTGGAACACGGATTTGAATTAACTATATTTACAATATTAGCCTCTAAATTGGACATCACCACATTGCGAGACTGAGAATGCGTGGTCCCATTCAAAAAAATGACCCCCTAGACGAATAAGAATGATCAGAATTACGAGAAAAACGATCAGAATTACGAGAAAAACGATGCGGATTACGCAAATTTGCACAGCGGTTCCGGGAAAAATCGGACGGCTGATGCGGATTAAATTGGGTAAATTTATGCCCAAATGAATTATTTCTGTCATATTTATTATAAAAACTTACATCAGGATCATAATTAGGATCCAAAAGACTCACCTGGACTTCAGGATTCACTTCAGAAAAACGATACGAGTGCGGAGATTCATTTCTTACTATTCTGTTTCCGGGTTTTCGTACCGCGGTTTCATCATTATTAAATCGCATATTACGCCCCTTATTAACATTATTGGCACCCTTGGAGTATGAACTTGTCATATTTTGACCCTGATTCCCATTATAATGACTTCTGGAATAGTTTTGAGCATTGTCAAAACGTGAATTTGACCCTCCTTGAAAAGACGGATTTTTACCAAAACTTGCTTGGTTATGATTAACACTGGAGTGTTTTTGAGAATAATTATTACTATTTTTAGCATAATTGGAATGATTTGAATAATTTATAACCCTATAACGACGTAAACCTTCTTCAGAGAGAGGTTGCCAAACTGTACCTTTACATTTAGCTTCCGAACCCCTATAATGACTTTTTAAACACAAATTACAGAAAGGTCGAAAGATACAAGCGGCAGTGCCGTGTCCATTATTTTCACATCGCCGGCAAAACAATGGTTTTCTTACATTAGGACTCCTAGCAACAGAATTATTCACATTGGAAGAACGATCACGATAAAAACTTGGAACATTTTTGACATTAAAAGACTGATGTGTTGAGGGTGGAGGAGAGATTTTCTCGGTTTGCGTAGCATACACCGGGCTAGATTGAACAGAATTCGATGTTCTGTTGGAAGAAGAAACTACCTTACCATTATTTAAAACACTTGTCTTACGTAAATACGTTTGAACCTGTTGAGGTATTGAGTTATCTATGCTGAATTCTTCGTGTATAATCTTTTGGAATTGAGGCTTGACATTCGAATATAAATTAGAAAATAAGAGAAGACGACGCTGTTCGTCACTAAACTTTATATTATGTAATAAATCAGCAGAATCGATGAATGACTGTAATGACTTCTGAGCCTCTGTTAGGAACTCGGGTAATGAATGATTAAGTGACCATTTGGTACCTACAAAATCACTGAACGTTTCGAACGTGGATTTAGAGACGAGCGGATTGAGAACTAATGAAAGATCATTTTTAAACGACTCCCAGGAAACAGCTCCCCTAAGTTCTGGCGTACTTTGCACCAAATAAGCAACATTCCCTTCTTTCTGAGAGACAAACCTTATGTAGGCCCTCAATTTTTCTATATCGCTTGTAATTCCTTCATCTGCGAAGTAAGCGTCAACAGAATTGAACCAATCTGATAATTGAGGTCCACACCAATTATTATTAACAAACCCAATCAGCAGAGGAATATTTGGACGAGAATGTGACAACCTGTCAATGTTAAGAACCGGACGTTGCATGGTCTCAGAATTAATGGAAGAATCAGCCGAAGAAATATTTTGAGCTACGTTTTCGTCAGCAGAATTTTTTTTTTTACCTCAATAACAATATTATCAGCGTTAGGATCATCAGAAATGTTGTCAAGATTGGAAATGTCGTCAGTGGACATGAATGAAAAATATTAAGAAAGAAATGGAAATGGACAACACACAAGAAACATATACAGACGAATATGGAAAAACAAAACTTACAAACTGCACTCTTCCTGCTGACTATTTCGATATACTATACGTGACATCCCATATGTATATAAAAGAAAATATCAAAAGAGAAATCATTCAAAAAAAAAAAAATAATATAATAATAAAAAATAATAATAATGGAAGAAAATAATAATATAATATAAATAACCAGTCCCTGTCTGACCCGGCACCTATTTGGGCGGGCAGAATCCTCCTTGCGAGTTTTCTTGAGCCTACTGAATGCTTTGACAATAACGAACGACGTCCCGATCGAAGAATCTCAAAAGTTTTCTTTTCTCCACAAAACGATTTCTAGGGCACAATAAAAAAAATTAATACAACAAGAAATGATATCATATAGAGAGTATAGTATAGTATATATATATATATATATATATATATATATATATATATATATATATATATATATATATATATATATATATATATATATATATATATATATATATATATATATATATATATATAATGATATATAGATACTAATAATTTATCATCTACCTTCCCTTTGGATTGGGGAAGAAAGCTATTTTTTATAGCGCTGATTCGATTCACTCTCGCAGATAGCACACTTCAACAGCATACAATCCTTCAACGAGGTGGGAGATTTCTTTGAGTTATGTAACCCCAAATTTTCACGGACAAAATAAAAATATTTTCTCTCATTCAGTAAGAGAGGAAAAGAAGAGAAAGAATAT
>JABUQX010020504.1:0-5000 GCA_015478945.1 Trachelipus rathkii | reverse complement strand
AGGAGCCGCTAGTGTTGGAGAAAGTTATTTAATTCCTTTACTTGTAAAATATGCTTCCGTTGGCTAAACATTCTCATCGCTAAATACACTTGAAGGTATAGCAGAGAGATATTTCCTAGCTAATTCAGGTAAGATGCAATCAGGATAAAGAGCTTTTCTTTCTTTCCACCATAACAGTGGATCAGCATTCGATTTTCGTTCCATAAGTGGTGCTGCAAAAATATTTATCCACAATAGTTTGAATAGTATTTTCTAATTCATGTTGTTTTCTCTCACTGCTGCTTCTACGTTTGCATTTTAACTTTTTTCTCCTTTGATCAGTTCCACTTGGTTTGATTGTATCTGAATATTCTTCATTTTCTTCTGACGATTTTTCTTGTGGCATGTCATCAAAGCACTTCCAGAAAATTTAATGTGTTTCCTTATCAATATCTGCCGTTTCATTTTCAGATTCTTCATGTGAATCTGTATAGGTCTGATCATTTTGATCATCATTTTGTTCATCAGAATCTGAACTTAATGTAATATTTTCTTTAGCTTTTATAAAAGTTTTACTTCTTCTTTGAGCATAAATTTTGTTTTATTCTGATCAATAATATCAAAGGGAGCTAATTTGTATTGTGGATTTAGAACTGTTGCAAGTACATAAAGTTTCTTCTCTTTAATGGTACCAAAACGTTCAGTAACAGAATGTAAAAGTTCATCTTTCATAGTTTTTACACCGCTATCCTTCCAAGTTTTTGCTAAATATTTTTGCAATGCATTAACTGCAGGTATTACAAATGATATATCAACATCATCATCACTCGCTCTTTTAGTTAATTCTTCAAATGGTTGTAACAATCTAATTATATTCTCCATTAGCTTCCAGTGATTTGCATTTAAGATATCTAGATTTGAAGAATATATAATAATTGCAATTTTTTGTTCTATGATCCTTTGCAGCATATAATATGACGAATTCCATCTTGTTTCAACATCTTGGATAAGCTTGTGTATTGATGTTAATTTAGTTGTAGCAATTGGTGATCAACTAAAATGACCTACAATTTTCCTACATAAAGTAATTAAATATTTAATTGGTTTTTGAGAAAATCAATTAAAGAGTACTAGCTGTAAGGAATGAATAAAAACATGTATTTATAAATACCCTGCCCTCTCATACCTTTTTGTAATGTTAGGTGCATTATCTGTTAGGACAACATGAATATTTTCTTTTTTTTAAATCCCAGCTCTTAAGTATTTTCTCACTTTTTAGGCATATATTTTATGCTGAGTGAAAAACATTAAAACTACTGATTTGTGTTCCACTCTTCCTTTGAAAATCTTTATCAATCCAATGCCCTGACATACTTATAAAGCTTTCATTGTTATATGAGCAAGTCCAAATATCTGATGTTAATGATATTGCTTGAATTTCTTACCCTTTTATATATTGTTTGGATAATCTCTTCTGAAAAGTACCTCCTTGATGGAATATTATATTGTAGACATTCGTGATTTATTAATCTCTTAAATCCAATGTCTTCAACAAAAGAAAATGGCAGATTGTTCACAGCAATCATTTCCCCAATTTTGAAATGAATTTCTGTGCATTTTCTATCATTAATGTCCCAAATCATGGTTTTATCAGCTATTTCAAACAGTGTAGGCTGAAGAAATCTTTATTAGTGGAAGTTGATGATATGGATGGACATGGATCATCATCTGCTGTGTCTGTGATATCATTTCTTTTTTCGGCCACTTTTCTTGAAGATTCAGATATTTCTTTTATCTTCAAATATATGGTTTTATGTTTCTCTTCAAGATGATCCAGTAAAGGTTTTGTGCTATAATATTTTAAACCCTTCTTTGGGTTTCATCTTGATAGTAATGTATTCCCAGTAGCGTACATGTAGTTCACATCTCACGGGTTTAGCCCTCGTGTAACTTCTCTAAGTAGTTACTACTTAGGAAGGTGCATGATAATTGCATGTTTAGGGTCAATTCTACATATATATATATATATATATATATATATATATATATATATATATATATATATATATATATATATATATATATATATATATATATATATATATATATATATATATATATATATATATATATATAAAAGGTAAGTATAAATGGAAATTTCATTCTCCGGCCGGAGACTCCGGCCTCCGGCCGGAATTAAAATTTTCATTCTCCGGCCTCCGGCCAAAATGACATCTGCTGTATCACTAATATATATATATATAAATAGAGTATATAGTTATATAAGAAGTATATATATATATATATATAGTATATATATATATATATATATATATATATATATATATATATATATATAGTATATATATATATATATATATATATATATATATATATATATATAAAAGCATCAAGTATTATTCTATATTTGAATAGTGCAAATAAATTTCTAAGTTCAGAAAAGTTGTTGTTTTTAAAATTGTTTAATGGCAAGCTTCTGGTATAATTCCAGAAGCTGCCACTAAAGAATTTTCTTTAAAAATCTTTACTTAACTTAACTTCTGTCTTGGATATAGAAATTATAGTCGTAAAAATTTATTCATTCTTCTACATTTATACAGTCAGGGTTGAAGAACTAAAAGCTATTTGTGATTCTGTTGATATGGAATTTCATGAGATATTAGGCTACATGGTTGGCTTTGAGGCCAGCTATTGAAAGAGTTCTTCAACTATTCAACCCTCTAAAAATATATTTCTTGTCTCACAAACAATGCCCTGTCATACTTACAGTTTTTTGAAAACCCGTTTGCTGAAGCATATCTTTATTTTGTACACAATCAGAGTTCAGTATTTCACGATTGTATTCTTAAGGTGGAATCTCAAAAGGTATCTTTGGCAGAGATTGCATGCATTCTTAAAGATATGAAACTGCAATTGATTGAAAGAAAGGGGGGAGTCATTTTTGCCTTTATCTGTAGATAAAATGCTGAAGGATTTAGAGAAACAAGGAAAGAATATACAAAGCTTTAAAACAGCTACTTTGTCATTCTGGGATAAGTGCATTGAATATTTGAATGAATGGACTGTTTATTTTGAGGAACTAGAAAACTTTAACTGGATACTTCTTCTCATCTTAATACTCTGGACAGCAGTTAAAGAAACACTCAAATTTATCTTTGAAAATATACTCAATTTCTCTATAAATGATAATGATCTCTTCGATGAAGTAAGTTGTGTAAAGAACTTTGTGACAATAGAAAAAATTAAGGAATGGAATGATCATGAATTTGAGGTTGACAGTAGATGGATTGAAGTATTTGCACATTTCAGAAGTCAGAATATTCCATTTACAAATATTCTAAAAGTTCTAGAATATTTATTATGTCTACCTGGATCAAATGCACCCACTGAAAGGGTAGGTATTCTCAATGATGAAAAACTATTGGACAGAAGACAAAAGTAGGATAAATAGATACTTTAAAGGTTGCACTATTAACTACTTGCAATTATGAGATGGATTGCTTGCAATTTTCGGAGTACCTAGGTTCGAATACAAACCTCCTTAAGATCTATTCCAGTGACAAGTACAATTCTGGTTCAAATTAAAAAAGTTATTTCTTATTTACTACTAAATTTGATTAAATTATTTTTGGTTATAATATATATAATATATATGCTTGCCTATAGGCTATACTGTATATTTTATAAAGTATAGCCTAGTAATGAAGATGACTGTCGCGCATTAGGTTGAAAACAATCTGGCCAGCCTATTTATCCTAAAGAGACCGCCACGTTTGTTTTTTTTTATTCATTATTATTTTTTGAGTATATCCTGTGATTTTTATAAAAATCGGGGTTGGAAGCCCCTCAGCGCTACTATTACAGAATTTTTTTTAGCGACTCGCTTATATTTTAAATGTACATCTTCAATAAAAAAATAAAAAATATAAAAAATAACGCTCTTAAAAACATCACTTTTAGGCTTTAGGGATGAAGAATAGGGATGGCCAAAAAATAAAGATATATCAAGATATCGATATTTTGGGCTCAAAATATAAGCTGCGTTTCCAGAAGCCCGAGTGCAGCCCGTGTGCAAAATCGACTCGGAAACGCTTCGAATTGAAAAGAATTACATTAACCAATCAGTGAACAGGAAATTTGAGTACCTGGAAACGGCCGAGCGCGCCCGTCGGATCAGTTGACAATTGTAAACAAGTATCTATTCTATGAAATGATACGATATATTAGTATCTATAAAGTTAAACTTATAGTTATTTACACACAGAAAGAATCCTTCCGCAGCCCGCCCGTTTGCTAATTCCCGAAATGAGGATTTAACAACGGGCTCCTGACTGTGACGTTTACGTGACGTAGCAGTGCGCAGTCGTGCTTCTGGAAACGCAGCTATAGATATTTCTTGGCGATATATCGATATTTTGATATTAGCTGCGTTTCCAGAAGCCCGACTGCAGCCCGGGCGGGCACACAGAAGCACATGAATCGTTTCCATAGCCCGTTTGCACACTTCTACATTCTACGTTCTACGTCACGTAAACGTCACAGTCAGGCGCCCGTTGTTAAATCCTCGATTTCGGGAATTAATAAGCGGGCGGGCTGCGCGGAAGAATATTTTGTTAACAAACAAATCTTTTTACAAAACATATGTCGGAAATGGCTTGCCAAAATTTTTAATATTTTAGTTAACTTTTATATTAAGGATACTAATATATCGTATCATTTCATAAAATGATACATATAAGTATAAGAGTATTGTTTACAATTGTCAGCTGATGGGCGCGTTTCGGTTTACCAAATTTCTGTTCACTACCTGTTAGCCTTTTTCCATTCCAATCTAAAATAGCTGCGTTTCCAGAAGCCCGAATGCAGCCCGTGTGCAAAATCGACTCGGAAACGCTTCGGATTGAAAAAAAAAATTACATTAACCAATCAGAGAACAGGAAATTTGAGTACCTGGAAATGGCCGAGCTTGCTCGTTGGATCAGCTGACTGGAAGCGGCACG
>JABUQX010020503.1:0-32500 GCA_015478945.1 Trachelipus rathkii | reverse complement strand
CACGAATTATACTTTTCGAGAGGACATACCGCCTCCCCGCATTCAGGCTCGTAAAATAAAAACTATATTGAAATTAAGGACGAAATCAGTGTGTTACTGTAGTTGGTTGTTTAAGTGATGGTATTTAGATATTCATAAAATAAGATTTTTGAAAAAATTTAAAAAAATAAAATTGGTAAATTCACCTTAGAATATTGGCATTTAAAACATTAAGATTTTTGATGTCTTATTAGAAAAGATTTCTAAATCATGTCTTTGAGCGTCTGAGCGACGGAGATATCAGCTCTATTATGTGTTAGACATCGATCAACATTTTCTTTCTTCTCTATGCTTTTTGCAGGATGAGTTACTGTCACAAATTTTTAGAGAGTAAGATGTCAGTAAAATTTACTTGTTTAAAATAAAAAATAATAGTGTCTTTTCCAATTGACAATTTTAAAGATACATACCTAAAGATTTTATGCTTTTTCAGGTGTCCCAAAAACTTATTTTAACCAATCACACGACGTTTGAAATGAAAATTCAGAAATTAAAAAATGCTCTTCACCATAAAAAGAACCTAGCAAAAATTGAGGTTCTTTATATATTGGAGAAAATTTGGATTTGGAAAGAAGGAAAAATACCAATATTTTACTCTCTAAAAAGTTTTGCACCGTTAACTCATCCCTGCAAAAGCATAGGGAAGAGAAGGAACACAGGATCGATCTTGCAATATAGAACTGATATCTCCGTGATAACACTTACAAAAAACCAACTATCAATTCTTTTGTTTAATAAGATTGCAAATAATTTTAATCATTTAAATGCAAATGCTCTTGAAGACTTTACCAATTTTATTCTTAAAAATTTTTCAAAAATGTTTTATTTTATGAAATATCATAAATAACATCACTTAACCAACCAACTATTTTAACAAATAATTTTGTCCTTAATTTTAATAAAATTTATTTATTTACGAGCCTGAATGGGAGAAGCGGTATGTCCTCTCGAAAGTATTGTTAAAATTTTTTCAATTTTAACTTTGGTGAATGTATTGTTTGGTATGTAAAATTAAAATATATATATATATATATATATATATATATATATATATATAATATATATATATATAATATATATATATATATATATATATATATATATATATATATATATATATATATATATATATATATATATATATATATATATATATATATATATATATATATATTATATATTGTGGATGATTATTTTGTGTGAAACGGAATCATGAGGAAGAGAGTTTGAAAGTGATTGTAGATAAGAGTAGTGTGTAAAAGGAGGGTTGAAAGTAAACGTTAAATAAGAGTAAGGTTATTGGTTGTGAGTGAGGACAGTCTTCAGAGTGAATTATGTTAGATGGCGATCAGCTGGAACAAGTGTCTGAGTTTAAATAGTTTAGGATATATGTTGGATAAAAGGAAACGATTGATGCAGAGTGTAGTAGGAAAAGTTGCGAACGGAAGGTGGGCTGGTGCAATTAAATCTTGTTGGATGTAAAGGACTAAGTCTTTAGTGCTTAATATCTTATATGAGGTATGTTTACCTCTGTTACTAATTATAGTAGTAGAGACTATGGTTCGAATAGAGGCGGTTTAGATCTAAAGTACAGTGTTCAGATGGACAATCCTAGGTGCGTGTTATTGGGTATTGATGAAAAATGAAAATGAAAACGTTACTATAGGTGTGGTGTGAATAAAGGGGAAAATGAGAGAAAAATAGAGTACGTTGAAATGGTTTTGGTCATGTGGAATGGATGGATGACAGCCTGTTGGTTAAGCGGATGTATAGTGTGAAGTATGCTTGAATCGGAGCCGGCTGGAGACGAATGAAAAAGTGGATTCAGGGCAGTATAAGAATGCCTGAGAGAGAAAATGTGAATTTGCAGAGGCGAGAAGAAAGTGCATAATAGAAATGAATGCCGGCTTTCTGAGGAGCATGGCTTGTGGTCCACCTTGGCACCAGGAATGAACCCCACATTTGAGGAGAGCCATAGTGAGGGGTCCCCCCGCAGTCGCGGTCCCGTGAAGCTCTAGTTGAATTTCTGACTTTGTCGACGAGTCCACTAAAAGTATAAAAGTGTGTAAGGGCTGAGCTTTCTTTTCGACTTTGCGTCATATTCTTCTACTACTTTCTGTCCCGTTGCATGTGAGCACCTACCCCAGGCTGGAGCAGAGAAGGTGGGTGATGGTGATGATGATGATATTAATATGATAGTATATATATATAGTGTATATTTAGTATATATATAGTAGTATATATTATATATATATATATATAGTATATATTGTATAGTATATAGTAATAATATTTATATATATATAATATATATATATAATATTATAATATATATATATATTATATATAGTATATATATATTATAATATGTATATATATATATATATATATAATATATATATATATTTATATATTATAGATTATATATATAATATATATATAATGATATATATATATATATATATATATATATATATAGATATATATATATATATATCGTACACTCTATATATAATGTAAATAAATAATATATATATCTAACGATATATATATATATATGGGGAAAATAAATATATATTATTTATTAGTATATATATATCATATATATATATATAGTTATTATATATATATAATATATATAGATTCATATAGTATATATAATATAGCCTCAACCAGACCCGTAACCTGCAAAAGAGGCTAAGATTCCACATTAGATAGACGTGAAATTTAGGTAATAATAATAATAATAATAAAATAATAATTAATATATAATAGAAATGAATAATAATTATAATATAAATAATAATAAAATAATAATAATAATAATAATAATAATAATAATAATAATAATAATTCAGTTATATTATTGAAATAGTAGTAGCAGTGAAAGTAGTAGTAAGTAGTTAGTAGATTAGTAAGTAAAAGGGGATTGGTAGTAAGTAAGAGTAGTAGATAGGGTAATGGGTAGATATGTTTTTTCCAAACCGCAACCGCTAACCGCAACCTGGTTGTTAAAAAATTTAAGAAACCACAACCGCAACCGCTAACCGTAGCCGCAAACCAAGCAACGTACGCAACCGCGTTGTTGGAAATTTAAGAAAACGCAAAAAAAAACGCAAAAAAAAATTATGCAAAAAATCAGCTTCGCTCCATCACTAATATAATGGTATAACGTATATATATAGTATATAATATATATATTATATATATATATATAATATAATATATAGTATATAGTATATAGTAGTATAGTATATATTATAATATATATATATATATATATATATATATATATATAATATATATATTATATATATATATAATAGTATATATATATATATTAGTGATGCCAGTTAACATCTGCATCATTGTAATTCAAACTTCAAAGAGTAAAAATCCGCATCCGCATTCCGCATTGGCCTCTTTCTCCTGCGGATGTCCGCGCGGATATTTATTGTCAAGATTTCATAAGAGAATGCTATAAAATAAAAATACTTAAGATGAATCGGAAAATGAAATTGTATTGAAGGCAATCAAATAAACCTTTTTATTCCATAGCTTGCTGGTATCAAAGACTTCCAACTGCTAGAAAGTACACTTCAATGATGGAAAAATGTATTGCTCAAATAACTCTTGCGTTGAATGCCAGTTCGTATCCAAGTTAAGATTCTTACTAATGTGGAAAATAACATAATATCACACTGCATTAAAGCTATTGAAACCATTTGAAGAATTGACAAACCCGATTAACTGCGTTCGACAGCAACTTCAGCCGGATTGTTGTTTCATGGATCTCAACGCTAAGGAGACATTTTGAAACACATCTTCAAATGTAAATGATGACGGTTTTAAAAGAATGAACTAGAAAAAAAAAAAAAATAAAACTAAAGTTTTTAAAACGCTTTGGTTTTGGAAACTAATAACCTTCGCTATACCATTGTAAACTTACTTAGATCCTCGTTATAAAGGCAGGTTTTTTGTAACCACAATATTAGAACAAGTTATATGTCACTTTTTGTTACAGTTGAAAAACTTCAATCCAAAAAGTCTATTAATTCGCCATCCATTTTAAGGGTAAAAAAACCGAAATCTACCAGAAACCGAAACACCTTCAACAAGGTTAAATCAATAACAGATTCATGGAAAAATTTCTACAGTCCAGGTAGTGATGAAGAAACACACGCATTACATAAAATTTAGTGAAATAATGATTAAAAACTATCACCAAGTAAAACGACTTGATGATAAATGATGATCCTATGCAGTTGGGAAAGTTAAGCAAAATGTTTCCCTACCCAACGCTTGAGTAAACTTGCAAGAAAAATTTCAATCGAATATATTTAAATATGAGAGATATTTAGCAGCTGTTTTTTAGACTTTTCACATGGGAATGAAAGATAATAAAATTTTAGCAGAAAAGCAGGAAAAAATTTTTCCCTAGGATAAAAGTCGTATATCGAATGTCTCTACTCGTGAGAATAAGTATATATTCATTGTAAAATCTGAAAGATAAGGTTCGGATGTTGGGAGAAAGGGTGTCGGTGCATTTAAGTTGGGTTCGCCTCCCGCCCTGGTAACCAACGGAATTATGCTAATAGATTGTGGTAAACTGCGAAATATATAGGTATATGTATTAATATAGTATGAGTATATATATATATAATAGATATGTATATATTAGTAAGTATATAAATATATAATAGTATATATATATATATATATATATATAATATGTATTATATATATATATATATATATATAGTAATATATATTATAATATATCTGTTAATGGGGAAATTTATAGGATCAGTATATATAGTATATATAGTATAGTTATATATATATATAGGGATAATATATAATATATATATATATATTAAGTATAGGTATATGTAAGTATATATAATATATATATATATATATATATAGTATATATATATATTATATATATATAATATATATATATGATATAGGATATATATATAGTAGTATATGTATATATGTATATATATATAGTAAGTAAGTATATAATATATATATATAGTATAATAGTATATATATATAGTATATATATATATACGTATATATAGTATATATATATATGCAAATACATCCGCATCCAAAAAAAATTAACGATCAGCAGCATCAGCGTAAGTTAATATTATACGTATATATTATATTAATATATATATATATATATATATATATATTAGTATATATATATATATATATATATATATATATATATATATGTAAATAATATATAGGTATATAATATAATAATATAATATATATAATATAATATATATAATATATAAATATATAATATATATATATATATATATATATCAAAAACAGTTCCGCATCCAAAAGAAATTATAATAGGAGTTATTGACTAATATATAATATATATATATTAATAGTATATATAGTATATATTATATTAGGTATTATATATATATAGAATATATAATAATATATAGTATATATAGTAGGTATATATATATATAGTAATATATATATATAATATAATAATTTAATAATACATTATATATATAATATATATATATATTATATATATATTAATATATATATATATAATATATATATATATATAATAATTATATATATATATATATAGTACTATATATTTATAATATAATAGATATAATATATATATATAGAGATATATTATATTATAATATTATTTTATATATATATATATATATATTATATTATATGTGTGTGTGTGTGTGTGTGTGTGTGTGTGTGTGTGACGTCATTCAATAAATAAATGTCATCTGTGACGTCATTCACATTCGAGGTTTAAAGTTGGATAATATTATTATTTTACGAGCAATGATTTAAAAAATTCATTATGAGCGCCTTAAATTGAATCAATAAACTAAAAATAATAATAAATATAAAATGAATATAATCTTTCAAAAAGAAATACTAGTATATTATATATAATATACAAAAAACACCATGGTAATTCTAAATGCGAGTTATAATAGTAGCTCACTTGAGAGTAATCTCTAAAAGGTAACTCTTATAAAACTAACATATAAGAATAACTTATGGTAAGTAATCTATAATAATAGTAACTTTTATAAAGTTACTTACTGAAATAACTTCTTTGAATAACTTCTTTGAAGTTACTTATGAAAACAAGACGTATAAAAAAAAACTCTTTTGAAAGTTATATTAATAAGAAATAAATTAATAGTTATCTAAATATTAGTTATTAATTATTTAACTCATTTACTATCGACAAATATTACAGACTTAAATTTGTCAATGATGAGTGCGAAGCGAACAGCTGTTTTCACCAGGGCTGCGGATTCGTAAAATAAAATTTTCGACTCCGACTCCTTAAATTCAAATTTTGATTTTCGACTCCGATTCCGACTCCGACTCCACCTAAACAAAAATTTTCTACTCCGACTCTGACCTCACTCAAACAAAAATTTTCGACTCCGACTCCAGCAGTCAAATTCAAAATTTCGACTCTGACTCAGCTTAGTGCTTACAGAGTCACAGTGAAACAATTTTGTGTTTCAACTATTTTTTTTTCACTTGCTTTTGAGAATAAAAAAATATACCACTTTTCCAATGATTCTAATCTCCAAATGCTATACAGTAAAGTACCGTAAAGACATAAAGATGCAGGCACAGCATGTCTTTCCAAAGATATTTCAAGTTTCGAGGCCATTTAATAACGTAATTATAATGCAAATTATTTTTATTTTTATTATAAAACAGCCATTATAAAATTAACAGTTTAATACTTTTAGTTTCAAGAGTACTTAAAATGTTAAAATCATATACTTAATTGCTTTTCTATATATATATATATATATATATATATATATATATATATATATATATATATATATATATATATATATATATTATATATATATATATATATAATATATTATATATATATATATATAATGTATTATATATATATAGTATATATAGGAGAGAGAAGAGAGGAGAGAGAGAGAGAGAGGAGAAGAGGGTGTCTTAAAATAATGTACAAACACTTTGAAAGACTATACAAACTTTATTTATAACATAGTGACAAGTTTAAAGGCTTGGAATTTCAGAGACACACATGTATTAAAGAATCTGTTCGCAAGATGTTGAAAAGGATGGACCGCCATTGTCCAGACACATTGCTGATAAAAAAGCGACCAATGGAGACGCAAAGACACGTAACAGTGTTCATTGGAATGTCGAACATTGTCTTTCTATTCCAATTACAATGCATTTAACGTTCTTGATTTTGAGTGATAAACTCTGTTCCTTGAGGTATCCCCCATAAATAAAAGAATCATGGCTTTGAGATCTGGGAAAAGCGCAGGGTATTCAATACTACCCCTTCGTCTAATCCATGTGTTTGGAAATGCTGCATCGGAGTGAGCTCTTTACATCGCGAGTTGGGAGGCGGGGAAGTGCTCCATCTGTGCCTGAGAAGTAATTTCACGTCGCGGTGATTTTGCAAAACATCTTCGTCAATGTGGGAACCGACGCGACTCCGGCAGCAAGGTTAGGTACCTGTCCCCGATCGACCGCTCCGTTAAAAAGAAACGGGTCCTATGATTGCCCAATGCTCAACCACATGCGCACAGCTACTCTGTAGGTTTAAATGGGTTTAAGCTTAAATATGTGGTGTGATTTTAATCGTTGTGGAGTGTGAAGACGTGCTGAAAAGTGTCTTCCGTGAAAGTTCTTTATCTTATTTGCGTTATTTTATTTATTGTTTATTATGTTCTGTGTTATTCTATAAGGTCTGTGGTGTGTTTGTTTCAAATCTCGTTTTGTTTAATGAGAGTTTTTATTAAAATTGTATCAAAAGTGTATATTTAATCATTATTCGTTTTCGGCGAGGGTTTAAGTTTGGAGGTAATAAATGGATAAGTCTTATTTGTTAATTTTTAATTTTTCTTTTGAGGTTTTAATAAATTTGAGGAAAGTGAGTAAAGTTGCTTTAGGTTGTAAGTTTTTAGTTTATCAGTGTGAGTGATAGTAGTATATTTTTTGTTATTTAATTAATTAATTAATTAAACTTTTTAAGTTAGGATTTAGATTTTTTCATTTTTTTCTTTTAGTTGTGGTTTAATAAATTTTAGTAAGGAGTAAAGTGTGTTTAGTGTTTAAGGTTGTTGTTTTTTTGCACAGTAATGGCAAGAGTGGAGTATTGGATAAATTTAAATAATTTTAATTGCAAAAAAACATGTCTTAGTAAGACATAAAGGCAAAGAAATTATTTTAAGGATTAGAGCATTTGTAACATGCAAATGATGGTTCATTTCGATTGATATTACCACCAGCAGATTGCTTCATATTTTATGTACAATTAAATAGAATTGTTGCTTATTCTCATTAGTTACTTATAAAAGGGTAGCAACTTTGGCTCATGGTAGATGTTACCAGAAAAACCCGTTTGTTAGTGAATAAGGTAAAAATAGAAAGGAGATGGGCAGAAATCGTTATAGCGTATAGGAACAATGAGACATGACAACTGTTCCTAAATGAAAAGACCCGTCTTAACCAAAACCTCTAATCCGCAAGCGTGAATTGAAAATACTAAACTTAAAGTGCCTCATAGTAGAAAATAAATTCGCACTCTGATCCAGTAACTCTAACCCACCTAAACACCTTTATGCTAGTAAGAAGTGAGTCTCGAAGAGACTCCACGAGGCTAAAATTCCCCTCTAACCGTTTAATATATCGTGAAACCACGCGTAAAATTTGAAGACGCCTCTTTATTCAATTTCTCCCCAGACTATCTTTTAAATTTTGTTCCGTCATCGGAAGGGCTAGAAGCGTGCTCTTAACTACTACAAAAATACTATAAAAACACACTCAAAATCGCATAAGAAGATAACACAAGTCTCGTGAATCTGCACACAAGAAATAATCTCCCTAAAACATCGAAAATGCCCTTCATCCGTCCCTGCAAAAAGATTCTTGTATTCCTGTCTACGTACAAAGCTAATGCTGAAGTGCCGTCTGCTAAAAAACATGCTTCTCCACACCCAAAAACAAAAGTACCTCTCACCATCTTACTGGCTAATACTGAATCATGACCAGCATTAACTTTATCCATCTCCACCCAGAGAACACATGGTAATAAAATGCTGTAGCTGCATCGCAAATACCTGATCCTCGTTATGCATAGGAAGGATATATCCACACCCTCAGCACCATAACAACTGCAGCTCGGTAACTGGCGATCGATTTCAATTAGCCTGAAATTTAGTAGCCTGCGGGGTAAGGAGACGAAACTCTAAACTTACAGATCCTGCAGCATTGCAACTATCAAACATGACAGGTGAGCAACATAAGAATCCCACAAAGCTAGAAGACTACCAAGCCAACACCACGAGTTAACCGCCATCAACGCGCGTACCACAACCAGTATCGTCCGTGTGGACAGGACCCACCACCTGGTCCGACTCCCTAGTTCCTTTCACCGCCAGCTGGACCGTTCCTGTCTCCCGCTCTCTCATGAATACAACTCCCACACACCCAATACAACCTAGTGTCCACTATCTCCGTACAAGTTGTTAAAAATATAAAAGGGTCCTGACCACCCCAACCCCGCACTGCATAATGCGTTCCTTTAATTTAAAAAGTCCCTTTCATCACTTCCAACAGCATCCGCCACGTGTCTCCCTACGTAGCTGGCAAACGATTTAATATTCGTGGCCAGTCTCAAATAATATCGGTCGCCTCGTCCGTTCCAAAGGTTCCCATTGCGGGCCCACACTACGCAATGCCGCAGCGATGGTCACATACACGCACCCTAAAGAAACCAGTCATACTTGTAATATGAGTACAATAGACGTAGTGTCATTTTTGCCACCAGTCCACGACTGATGAGCTATGCTGGGCGCTACCTGCGCCCCACAATAAAGAACCCGTAATAAAGATAAAAACCGCAGAGCAAAGCACACAAATGAAATGCCACAAATACGCCATTGGCACCCGGCCCTGACGAACAGGAGATCAAATGTTCCTCTCCTCCCGACTTAAAAGTCTTTCGTACTAACTTCTTTGAATAAGCCCCAATCCGATCGAAGTGGATAAATCCCCACGAGACATGGCTGCGCTACGCCATGTTATAGGCAACATCAGGCTAAGAGACACAAACATAATAAATGCGGAAGAAGTAGAAAGAGTTGTGCTTGCAAAAATCATAAACAACCTGATTGCACTCGTTAGCAATAAGAACTGTAATCATGGGGTCAGGAATAGAGAGATACAGTAGCGCACCGAAGATCTACTTCAGGACAGCAAGAAGGCACGCGCTAAGTTCATACAAAAGCAGAAAAAGTGCGCTAGACCTCCTTGGTTCTTCCTACTGACCAAAATTCTAATTCGGCCCTCTGTGTAACCAAGAAAAACATCTAGTAATAAAACAATACTGTCTCGAAATTAAAAAGATCTGCCTTCCTCCTCCTAGTATTCGATCACAAATGATAAGGACAAGTTGTAATTAGACTAAGAGACGAGTACTGCCAACTAAAAGCCAATCTCTAATAGAAACGAGGCACATCCAATTTTCCAATCATAATCATCAACCTGTAGGAACGTATCTGGGACAATAAATCTTACTCCTCCAACCTCCTTCTCAAGGTGTCCTATGTATTAATGCATGTGATTACATAGGATTGATCGGGGAAGTAATGCATGGTTCCTGAGAAATCTACAATGAACTTCTGGAAGGGAGTAGCACCGAGATGCATCCTCCACCGAAGGTTTGAGAGGAGTGTAGAACTTCACGAAGCTGGACTCTACCTCCACCCCTCGTATCAAACCTATATATCTACAATATGTACTACATACTCAACACTTTCCCTCAGTTTTGGAAGCACGCATATGTCCAACATATTCCGAAAAAAAGGAAAGAACCATCTGATCCTAATCTAAACTATCGCCCTTAATCTACATGTAGTATAATCTATCTAAGAATCTTGAACAACTTTTTAACTCTCATTCTTAGACGCATCTGAATCTCATTCTAGCTTAAACTATTCCAACAGGATCACACAGAATAACGGAGCTAATTCAATGAAAGCGTTCAAGAGGTAATACTAGATAGAATATGACATTACCAATATTTGAACATCAGAATAATTATAGATATTTTCAACAAGCAACCTAAATAAGAGAGAGAAGATAAAGACGTGGAGAGAATAGGCGTAGGTAAGCGCCTTGGAAGTAGTATCCAAGGCATTTTGACCGAGGGTAGGCAACGCAAGTCAACATGCCTCTCCAAGCTTCCCCCTCCTTTGAAGAAGTTCCTTATTCTCATTTGAAAATACTGAATAATGTCTAGCTTATCTTTCAAAGTACGACTAACAATATCGCTGTGAGTGAGGAGAGCGAACTGGAATAGAATTCCGAATTGGAGGTAGAATACATCAACCTTGTGAAATATCAATTCTTTGGATACCACGGATAGCTCTATACTTACTAGCAAGAATCGATCGACCCTCTCTAGAACAACCGTGTCGTGGACAGAACTCAACGTAAATCTCTTTCGCACAGAAATTCCTGACTCAAGATGGCTCAGATACAATGTATAAGAGCAATACAAACTCCTTAAGCGCTAATGAACTTAACTGAACACAAGAAGGCACCGCAGTAGTTTCTATAGGGCAAAGAACACTCACAGTCACAACGTTGCAGGATGAAGAACCTCAAAAGAAAACTGAGAAGAAAAGGAGAACGTGTCTAACCAATATAATGTGAAGAGCGGTGCGAAGACAATTTTCTTTCCTACTTAACATCAGTTCTCAGATATAACAATAAGGTCTCATCCGAACGCCTTGGTATAAGAGAAGAAGTACGTATCCGCTCTATAACGTGCGGGAGCTCTGGTATGTACATAACCGGCATAATTGACAGCGTAGAGTCACAAATGAAGCCAAGAGATGCGGAACTAATAAACAACGAGGAGTTATAGTATGGCTAATATCAGTTACTTGCGACTCGCTGAAGCTCCTTGACGGCGGCCCGCCTATGGTAGTTAAGGATCTACCATTATCACTCACTTCTACTAGGTACCCAAGCGCAGAGATTCGAGGAACTTAACCACTCGCGTACCACCCCTTTACACGTCCCTCGTTAACACAAGGGGTGACTGATGTGCTGAGACAGAGAGTTTGTGTTGAGTAGAAAGTCAAACTCCAGGCTCAGTTCGCTGACGGCGTACATATACTTTCATGCCACAATCCTGATTCAGGTAAGGAAATTCTCTCCATCATTCTGAGTGTTTCTTGCCATAGAAATTTAATCCTCCTGCACTTGTAAAGCCTGCCGATCATGCATTGCTCATCTTGGCGTAATTTACGCTTAGAGCGGATGAAACGCTATTAAGTTTTGCCAAACACCCGAGCTTCCGTTGAAATTGGGGGATGGGAGGGTTGGGGAAACGAATAACTGAAGAAAAAAAGAAAATATGGGGAATTACAGAAACCCACAGTAGGTAAAATGATGACGATTAAATCGAGCATATAATTTAAAGTGAGCCTCATGACGCTCCAAAGAATTTTATGTGTGAGAACCTGCATCTCGCGACATTTAGCCACATTGAAGACAAAATGAATGCTCCGCTCCGGAATCGTCTTCATAATGAGAGCAGTGGACTGTAGTAGTAGGACAGTAACACTTCAAGATGCGGTGGAACCGTGATTTTAATGAAATGTAGGATGGTATTACCCCGAGCCGTATTGTCGTAAGCATTTCTCGGGGGGATCAGGGATGTGAGGGTTTCCTGGTACCATGAACCTCGTAACTTTGCAGGTTAAGGGTAGGAAATGCTCCTGTCGTCACCAGACTTTCTTGTAGAACATATACTGAACACGGAAAGATGCCGGAATCATGGCTTAAGTCAAAATGATTTACTCTAGCTGAAGAGTTCCACACGCGGACTAAAAGTACCAGTAACACAGTGCGGCTTGCTGATCACAGGTAATATCCACGACAGACTGCCCATGCCCTTGTGGACCAAGAAGTACAAATTTCACTCAACAGAGTAAGGAGAAAACACGGGCGAGCACGCCGAATGATATGAGATGGAATAGCAACATAGCGGCAAGACTTACACGGAAACACCACACTTCTCCTACATCTTCAGCAGCCTAAGCTAATAACTCCCTCTCTCGGTCGATATTGATTAAAGAATCACGCTACAACATGAAAAACAAACAAACAACAAGCACAGCATACACAATGTAACTTTGCACATTTTTCTTGAAGACACGCACTGCTGTTAATAACACCGCATTGACACTAGTATATAATATCCAGTATGCTCATACGCCTCATTATACTGAGCACGCACTTATATATTAACTACCTATTACATTATATATAACCAACGTACTACCCTAGCTACCTCACCTACCCCTATGACTAGCCTATATCCATAACCAATAACATATATACTATATACTATAAATAGCACCTACTAATTAATACAACATATATATATATATAAATACAACTACTACATATATATAAATATACATAACTACAATAATAAAATGTAATAAAACATAGAATAATTTAAAGAAAAAATAGATAGGAGACAAATAAGCACCAAGATAAATAATAATAATAGAATAGAATATATATGAAGTATCCTATAATACACCCTAAGTACCACCTGATAATGATAATGATCATGATATTATCGGTAGTCAATAGTTAATAAAAAGATACTGAGCCTACAGCAAAACGCGGAAGACAAAGATAATGTTAATATACTAATAAACTATAATATATCAAGGAGAAAAAACCGTATTATACTAAGTATACTAATAAAATATCATAAGGTTATAAATATCAGTACTGTGAGTATTATATAAGTAGTAAAGCCACCTAGTAGTATAAACTGGCATATAATGTAAAAAACAGAACCTAAGACCTATCAATATATACTATGAGATAAATTACTATATATAGAAAACCCGTGAGTAATAATACCCATATTACCGGATACTATTCACAAAACCATTGCCAAGAAAACATAAGATGAAACTTACCATTGTCTAACAATCCCATATAACCGAATTTTTGAATTAAATTAATAATAATAATAATAATATAATAATAATAATAATTAATAATAATAGATTACATAAATAAATAATAATTACATATATTAAAATCAATAAATAATAATAATAATAAAATATATGAATAATAAATAAATGAGATATTCTAAAATTATCAGACTCAGAACACCGACATCCGACTCCGACTTCCAGAGAACTCCGAACGACTCTCAAGAACTAACCGACGTCGTCTCCGAACTCCACTTGCACAGAATTAATTCAAACTCGTACCACTGGAAAAATATAGCATGATCCACGACTCCACTCACAGACTCCAGACTACCGACTCCGCAGCCCTGGTCATAGTCCACCCAATGTTACAACACGAATAAATATATAAGAATGAACTCACCTCAACAATTTCAAATGTAATAATCCCACGAACCAAACAAATATATCCGAACTCTTTAATAGCTAAATGTTAATAATAATAATATAGATTAGTACAAGTTTAAACTTCATCCACAAAGTAATAAACTACAATTCCAGAGTAATTAATACACACAAATTTAAGATAGTCTATTTTTGAAAAGTGAGATTAATATTAATTACAAACTTTGAAGTATGATTGTAATATGAGTCACAATAATAGGTATATACTAAAAAACTACCGATCACTACGTTGGTAGTATGAGTGCAATAAAAGGTATATAGAACAGCCACATAACTAGCTCCAATCGATAATAGTAGGCGTATAATATAAAATAGGATCAATATAATTAGAAGAATATAGATAGTCCTCCATGAAAGTAACCACCTCTATGAAAAGGAGGATAAATAGCCACTTTATAAAAAGGATAGAAAAAAGTAAATATATAATATAATAATAAATAAATTAATATATATAAAAAATATATATATAAATATAGAGATATATGATATATATATATATCTAGAATACTAATATGTATATATATAGTCAACTGTATACTAGCCATATAAATATGAAAGCCCAATAATAAGTATAAATCGATAACAATAATAAAATATAAAGTGAACTTAGCGTCAGTACATAAATATTAGTTGTCTCTGTCCCAAATTACATCTCATGCGCATTGATAGTTTTAACAAAACAAAAATTTATATATCAAATGATGAGTAAAAAAAGCACACACCAGCCTGAAAAAATACAATATATCATAACCTGCTCAAAATGGAGTTACACACGCAATAAATATGAGTGACGTGCGCAAAAAAAATAGTGAGATAACCCCAAACCCGTGACGACTCCAGGAAACCGGTTTTTTAATGAAGGGAAGATGACCCCAAAAAGACAAAAGGGCGAAATGGAGCACCAAGACAAGAAGAGGAGTAAGCGGGAGAATGGAGCCATTCGGAGCCGGGTCGTGAGCGGAGAGGTGGGGCAGGTGTATATGTTATTTTAATGCACTGCGGTGGTAGAGAAAGGTAGGGCGGGGCGAGGAACAAGGAGAAAAAAAAGCCACCCGAGAGGGGCCAGCAGGGCTAAAAGAGAGAGATAGTAGGGGAAGGCGGCGGGGGAGCGTAAGGGGGGGGGTGGGGGGGGTATGGGGCGGGCGGACGTGGTGCGGGGATTGGGCGGGGTGTGAGGGGTAACGGAAGAGGGGGGGTGGAGGTGAGGGGGGAAGCGGAGCGGGCTGTGGTGGAAGAAGGCGGTTGTGGTGCGAAGAGGAGATTCGCCCAAACAGCGGCAACAACAACAACAAACACGACGTGATGGAGTGGGGAGGTAAGGGGGCGGGGTTTGCACCTAGCACAGAACTTCCCCACAATCACAACATCAATACCAATCACATGACACCCATCATTGCCATCGAAAACTTAAAAAAAATCCTCAAATTCTTTTTTGCATAAATAACTCTAATAATTCCCAATATACAAAAAACGACTTTCAAATAGTTCCCATCATGAACAACATTCTACACTCCTCAATTTATTTTCAAATCTTGTCAAAACTTTATATGAAATTTATATTTTTTAATTTTGATTTTTTAATTTATTATTATTTATTTTAATATAAAAAGAGCTGTATCTGAAAGAGGGTGAAATGTAGACCGAAAGCTCCATACCTTTAATTTATTGTTAAAAGGAATTTATTTATGAACTTATTATTTTGATTTTACCTCATATTTATTTGCTCTAATCCTCAAAGATTTTCAAGCTAAGGTTCATATTCTATATATATATATATATAATATATATATATATATATATATAGTAATTATATATATATATATGATATATAATATATATATATATATATATATAATATATATTAAGGTGGGCTGAAATTTTTAAAGCAAAAAGTCAAGTGTCCTAGTACCTGGCTTTCGATGTAAAAACCACATTTATGACAACAAAAAAAAACAGTGGTAGTCGTTTATAGTCGTCCCACTTGACCATAAGTTCAAAAGGTTAAAAAATCTAGTATTTTATCGGATTAATGGTACAAAAATGTCCATACCTTTTTTACTATTCATGCCAAAACATGATCTTTATAACATATAATGCAGAATTTAATTTTAAACAAATTTTATTGATTAACTTTATCTTGTAAAGCTAATAGTTTTCCTTGTATTTTCAAAAGTATACTTGTTTTTACTAAAAATTTAAAAAAAATTTGTATAATGTCAAAATGTGACAACTTTAATATCAGTTTGCTTATTTTTTTAGAGTTTTTTATTATTATTAGTTGAAATTTAATTATAAAATTATGTGTACAAGAAATTCTGTAAGTAAATTTCTAATTAATGAATACTATAGACCTTCCGAAGAATTTCCACCAGGAAGACTGCCAACCTTAAAGCAGGTATTGGAAAGATGCCGTTTTTTCAGAGAGTATAGAACAGAAAATGTTCAAAGAAAAGTTATTGAAGAGCTTTATAATTTATGGATAAATTATAATGTTTATCCCATATCTGCAAATGTTATTCAAAAGAGATTAAATAATCGACTAAAAGAGCTTTCAAGACTTCTGAATTATGATAAGAAAAAACAAGGTCCTAAATTTAAATTGGACGCTTCAAAGTTTATAGAAGATTCAAACAAATTATTTGACATATTTCAAAAAGACCATAAAGTTCTAGCAGCTGCAGAAAGAAAACATTTGCTAAAAATGACAGAAAATGATCATAAGTTTTATGAGATGAGTAACTGAGTATGCTAAATGGAAACTACCTACCTATTTTAATTTTATAACTAATAGATATTGGTAAAATACATTTAATTAAAGTATCAAATAATAAAAAAGTAATCAAAATATTGTTTTAATTTAAATAACATTTTGCATGTAATTTCTTATAAAGAATGAAATCTATCATAGTCTTAGTCAACCATGGTTGTCAAATTTTGATCCTTTCATTAATTGCACATTTTTTAAATTTTAATAAGTAGGATCCAGAAAACTGGATTTATGGACCTTTTTTTTACAGGACCAAAGAACTGTCAGAAGGGGCTACTGTACTTCCAAAACCAGTTCCTTTAACAACTTATGAAATTAAATTTAAAAAAAATGAAACACCGGTTCTTTTGTAATGAATAGAAATCCAAAAAAACTGATTACTGTAGAGTCAAAACCAAGCCTGTTCGCTATCAACTTTAATCCAGAAACTTGATCAAAGAAAGGCCCCATTTCAGAATCAGCAATCTGAGGAAACAAATTCAGCAGTCCTATTTTAATCTTTGCAACATCTTCAAACGAAATGATTCTGATCCTGAATTGTATTGCCAGATGGTCTAAGTGATCAACAAAACAGAAGGGAACTTGGAACATTAGCCGAAGCTTGTGACATAAATGCAAATTATGATATCAAATAAATCTAAATAGCCCAATCTACATTTGTGTACTGATCAGAATCTTCGAAAATATTCTATCTAAAACAAATCTTTTTCAGGTATCAAATAAGTGATAGGGCTGGTGCAGCAATCGCTTCTTTTGTATTAGTAGACTTTGGCTTAATAACAAGAGATAAAATGCAAAATATTATTGATAAGTAAGTACCAAGATTTTGGAACTACCTACCATATACAATACATTATACAATATAAGCATTTAAAACTAATAATACTGATTACTAAAATTGTTAATCAACCAGGATTTTTGTGAATTCTAATCTGATTTACCTACTAACAAACCAAAACTTTTCAGAAATAATTAAAGAGAAGAAAGAAATAAATAAGAAAAGAAAGGCAGAGAAGAAGAAAAAGTGTTTGATAGCATAACTGGCATTGGTTTCGATAGTGAAACCCCTTTCAAATTTCAAGATATTTTCTACCTGCAAAAGGATGTGTTGCATGGGTTTCACCTTTGGGCCCTACATTCGCTGACTTTACATGGCGGAGCTAGAAAATGAAATTTTGAGGGAAAACAATACATTTAACCCAGTCTTTATGTAAGATAATGATAGGACACCCTTACTATATTTAGGAACCATACAGACATTTATCAGTTATCATCAAACCGCCTTGCACCATTACTTGCCTCAAATTTACATCTGAAGCATCTCAAAATAATATTATTAACTTTTTTGGATATTAAAATCAAAAAATTAATGATGATGGAACCTTTTCTACAGTGCATACATGCAAGCCAACTGATAATGGTCTATACCTAAATTACAGCTCCTACTCCCCAGAAGTATAAAAGAATTCAATTATTAAAAACACTAATATATAGGGCTTATAAATTGTGCTCGATTGGGAATCATTTGATTGCTGAAGTTAAAAAAATTAAACAGAAACCTGATCAACTCTAACCACCCTTTAAATTTAACGAAGAAAATAATAAACATATCGACAAACTCTATAAAAAAGCAGGACAATATGAATTAATATCTCTGAAAGCATTAAATTTTAGTTTTAAAACTCAAATGCAAAAGACTTTTGAAAAAGAGGAAAAATGCCTACGCCGCATTATTAACAGCACCCACATTAAATCTACAAGCAACACAAAAATCACCGTTAAACTAATAATAATAACAAGAAAACTTTCTTCCTGCTTCTCTACTAAGGATTCCTTTCAGTTAATCACCATGTCGTGTTCACCAATTCGCATGTTCCGAGTCTGACTGTACGTCGACGTTATATTGTTACACGACTAAAAATTGACAGATAGGATACCCAGCACCGATTTAAAACCTAGTAAAAAATATAGTGAACATTTTATTCACGGAACATAACAAAACAACTATACCTGATATCTCACAGTCATTCAAAAGTTTGCACTCCTCATGCGAAGCTCAAAAACTAAAAATTGCGGACACAAACTACATGAAACATTGAAAACTATTCATAAACATAAAGTTCAACGTATTGTCACTTAAATTAAATATTATATGAAATGTAAAAATCTAAATCTAATTTGTAATTTTAATTTTTTAAATCTTGTATTATAATTCATTCAAATGCTAGAATCGAAACTCTGAAGATGTCCGAGGTTTACGGACGAAACCGGTCAGAAACTAAATATGCCTAAATGCCTCTTATTTTCTATGCAAACTATTTTCTAGACTAGTATTAATAAAATTTTGATATGAAAATCAGAAAAAAATATTTACGAGAATTATGAAGTTAAAAAGTTAAAAGCTTATATAAAACAAAAGCTTGACATATAATTTCTAGTATTATTATTATTATTTATTTTTATTTTTAGCTTATTGATTATTCTGCTATTGTTATAATATTTATTATATATATTATTATTATTATTATTATATTATTATTATTATAATAGTTTATAATATATTAATACTATAAATACTTTTATTATTATTATTATTTTTTATTATTATTATTATTATATTATTTATTATTATTATTATTATTATTATTATTTTATTATTATTATTATTATTATTATTCATTATATTATTATTATTATTATTATTATTATTTAATTATTATTATTATTTTATTATCATTATTATTATTATCAATGATTATTATTTATTATTATATTATTATTATTATTTATTATTATTATTATTATTATTATTATATTATTATGTATTATTATTATTATTATTATTATTATTATTATTAGTTATTATATTATTTTATATTAATAAGCATTATTATTAATATTATTATTATTATATTATATTATTATTATTATTATTATTATTATTATTATTATTATTATTATTATTATTATTATTTTTATTATTATTATTATTATTATTATTATATTATTATTATTAATATGTGAATGTATAAATCACTATTCGATTTTTATAATACGATTTCATTTGATGAAATCCATTCATTTCTATGGTTAATTTTTGAATAAAAAGATTATGAAATCCTCTGTAGTATATATAATATTTAAAATAATATAAATTTCTGTATTTTTATATTATTTTTTATATAAGTTGAATTATTAATAGTTTAATTTTGTCTTCCAGCTATCTATCTTTATATATATATATTATATATATATAATATGAATATATATATAGTATATATATATCGTAATATATATATATATAGTATATAGTATATATGATATATAGAATATATATATATATATATATTATAAATATATATCTATGTATATTTTTAATAAAAAGATTATTCGATATATATATATATATATATATATATATATATATGGATTTCAGGGTCAAAATAAGCGATTTACGTATCTTTTTCAGTCTTCATTGTTTTTTTTTTTTCAATTGGGAAGGTTAGATTTAATTTTTTTTTTAAAGAAAACATCTACAGATACATGCAAACAAAAAGTTATTGTTTTGTTTCAAAAAAAGAAAAGGGGTTTATGCTTATGAATAATTGGTTTTTTAAGTATAAATTTAATTATAGAATTAAAGGAAAGTCAGAATAGGTATAAAAATTAGAAGAAGAACGACATCTAAAAATTATTCATCAGACGACAATTTCTAACCGGGAAGAACCTTTCATTCGGTGCGAAAGTAGAAATTGGGGAAACAATAATTTGATCCTCTTTTTGAAAGGTTTCTTTATTTCGCAAATTCTTAAATTGCGAGAACAAGAATGAAAAATGTAGAATCCTGGGATCGAAAATAAACAATCTTGAATCCTAAACAAGGAATGCTGATCTCGCTCTTGATTTCGCGCTTCGTATGACTATGGAGTAAGCTTGGCCAAAGCACCGGATTTTGTGGCGCACCGCACCGCACCGCACCGCCACCAAAAGGCTTGTTGCACCACACCGCACCTCTATGTTTTTCAATACGCACGCGCTCCGCACCACCGTACCTCACCGGAGCCGCACCTGGCTGCACCTCCGTCTATTTTAAAAATTGTGACCGCAGCGTACACTGGTTTTTGTGTGGCGCCCTGGCACCGCACCGCCACCGCACCGCACCGCACGCACCGCACGCACCGCACGCACCGCACAAAATGTGGGCACCACGCACCGCCCTGTGTGTTGAGCGGCTAACCCTACTTACGAGTGCTGCTGTAAAAATCTAACGATTGATTACAATGAACAGAAGCTCTAAATCAATTATGAAACCGGTCCTTAAGAAATAGTCTAAAATGGAATAAAGATTGTAGATCAGTGCCTAGCCAGAGCGGCTAGCTAAACGAGGTTAGGAAGTTTTAAGTAAAAAGTCGGGGAAAATTCTATCCTTGAAAAAAAAGGTGGAGAAACAAAAAAATACTCCCTATGCTAAATCTTGCCGGAGATAAAAAACTAATAGAACTGCGATAAGAAATCAAAAAAGTTCACCACAGCACAGAAAAAAGTCACTGATTTCCGGTCTTTTCCGAAATAAAAAAGATGAAAAGAAAACTACAATAACGAGAAAGCCTTCAGGCAATCAGTAATCCTAACGGAAGCTTTCATTTTAAGAACAAAAGCAAAGCAAATATTAGTTTACGTTAAATCGCTTTTAGTATTCTAGTTTAATCTAGAAGTTCTCGAAGAAGCAGACATGCCCGGTAACAAAGCAAACGGGAGACTTGAAAGGGGCAACACTTACAAGCGGTATAAAGTTCAAATGTCAAGTCACTATCCTTTATAATCTTGGTGACGCAAGCAAAGGCGATTTTAAATGACTATATAGGCAATATCTGTAATTTAGTTATTTAATTATGGATAAATTATTAGTAAAGGTTTTAAATGAGGCGTAATCTAATTGTCAATTGTTTAACAATATCATATCTAGGCAAAATAACATCAATAAGTAAGTAAATCAATTTTAATCACTTTAAAGCGCCTTCTAGTGGCTAAAATCTCAACTACGCCCAAGTTGATAACGACATTTTTACACTCACAGGGAAATAGAATAATAAATTTACTAGTTACTAGTATAATAATTAAAAATATGCCAACAGAATCAGCATAAAGTTCTAATTAAGCAGTTCATAATCTGATAAAGTGCAATTTTAATAATGCTTTTGACCTTACAATACAGGTCAAAAAATATCAATTTGAAAACATGAAACAAGAAATAAAGGAATAGATTTGGAGTTTTGTCGTTTTTAAATATATGTGAATTTACGCAACTTCTCAGTATATTAAAATTGTGAAATGAAAGCTTACAAAAAAAACAAGCCGAAGTTTCCACATTGAAGAAGGGGAAACTCATTTGAATTTTACAATCAAACTCAGCAGGACCAACCATACATTTGAAAAGGCTTTTTCGTTTACGGTGTTACTAATAAGTTAGACTGATTATTAGTGAAAGTGTGTGCAAATTTTGTCTCTGGCTGAAGAAATTCATGCATTGCTAACCTATCAACTTCTATCAATAACTCAAAACGATATTGTGTGAAATGACACCTGAGTGTTCTATTATTAGACCAACATTTCACACGCAAACCGAGGTATTTGTTACTCTAATAAGTTTCATCTTTTCGCATTTAAAAGATGTGTTACATATTTGATGTCACTCTTGTTATAGTGCTATGGGTCATCTAAAAGGTGGTGAATGTATGATAAATGTGTCTTCTTTTAATTGACGATTCGTATTTTTTTTGTGTGGCAAAATTATTAGATGGGGGAGAAACTTTGTAAGATATATGTTCAGATATGTGCGGTATGTTCAAATTTAAAATGGGTGCCGATTGAAATGTAATATGTGATTAAACGTCGACATGGACTTGCTCCCTTGATTTTCTAGAAAGCAAACCAACGGCAATACACTCTACTTTGCAGGGAAGCTCATTCTACCCTTGAATGTTAAAATTCAAATATTTTTTGGATTGGGTGATTGTCTTTATAAGAGACTTGATTAGTTTTTTGTCTTCTATAGTCGCCTGGAATCAATGTTATGTGGATTGTGGCAAATTATTAAATTAGACTGATATTTTCGCATGGAAATGCATAAAAAAAAAAGTTGAACAAGGAGGGTTTCCTATAAATTAAGCAATTTTGTGGAGAATCTGAAAAAGAAACATAGTCTGATTTCTTAAGAAAACAGTGCAATTGCTATAAGATCTCATTGAAAGTATTCATAAATGTTCTCTATCACTGAAAAATGTTGACAATGGGTGTAAGAGCTGGCTCCTATTATAGGAGGATATGAAGAACATCGTCAATAGTCATAAAAAGAACCAAAAACATTGGAATTAAAAAGGTTGAAAAAAGAAAATTATCCATACAGATCTATAAACTTGAAGAGCAGAGAAAGATATTAAAACTGAAAGCTTTGACAGAAGACACTATAAAAATCAAAAATTCAGATGCTTGAGAAGAAAAAAGTTAACGCTAAAATCTCCCATTTTAAACTTTTGTGACAAGTTTGGACGTTTGCACCATAGGCCAGGGGTCGGCAACTGCGGCTCGCGAGCCCCAATCGTGGCTCTTTGTTTAAAAACATCGGCTCCTTATATTAAATATTTGCAATATTTTTTATTTAAAAAAAAAAAAAAAAATTTAAAAATCGATCGTTCTGAATCGATGACAGCAGATGACAAGTTTTGCAATTTTTTACTAAAGAACTTAAGTATAATGCCAAAACTTGTCATCTGCTGTTTTGGATGCCTAAATAATAATTTTAAAAATTCTTTATTACAGCTTCACCGCAAGTATGGCATCTACAAAAAAAAAAGAGAAGAACTGAAGAAGAGCATCGAGAATTCAATCGGGATTGGACGGAGTCGTTCGCTTTCATATGCAACTCAGATGGCCTTCCGACTTGTCTTATTTGCCACGAAAAACTCGCACACAATAAGAAATCTAATTTAGAGAGACACTTCACTAAAAAACATACTCGGACAAGCTCCAAAAACAAAAACAGCAATCAAGTTCCATGTTAAGTAACTGGACGCAATCTACAAGTAATGTTAATCTGGCAAGCTTCGCGATATCACTAGAAATTGCTAAAAAAGGCAAACCATTCACAGATGGTGAGTATGTCAAAGATTGCTTCATACATGCATCTGAAGAACTGTTTCGTGATTTCAAAAACAAACCAGAAATCTTGAAAAAAATTAAAGATTTGCCACTATCCGCTAAAACAGTACAAGATAGAATAGCTAAAATGTCTTCAAATGTAACATATTTGCAGTGGAAGATATTCAACTTTCTTCTGCCTTATCACTTGCTATAGATGAGTCCTGCGACATGAAAGACACGGCACAAGTTGCCCTTTTTGTTAGGTATATGTCTTCCAAAGGTCCAAAAGAAGAACTTCTAGGATTGCTACCGCTCTCGGGACAAACTAGCATTCAAGATATAGCGCTAAGCGCAAATGTTCGTGCAGGAAAATGCCTTGGAAAGGAACAAATAAGATCGATTTAGAAATGACCAAAATCGTTTTTCAATAGCAAAACTGATGGAAGCCTTGAGAACTAAGTATGACAGGCGAAAAAATAAAAGGGGCATCCATTAAAACGATTCTACAGAGCAAAATAAACCACGAAATTCTTACGTTTCACTGCATAATACACCAAGAAGCGCTTTGTGCCCAAACATTTCCGGCCGAAATAGTTGAGGTCATGAATTTGGTAATCAAAATTGTTAACAGCATCTTGTCAAAAGCACTCTACCATCGTCAGTTTAAAGAATTCTTAAACGAAATGAAGACTCAGTATTCCGACCTCCTTCTTCACAATAAAGAGCGATGGCTTTCCTAAGGTAAGGTGTTGAAACGTTTTTCTTTGTGCTTGAATGAAATAAAAACATTCCTAAATGAAAAAGGCATTAATCACCCTGAATTAGAGAACGACAAATGGTTGCAAAAATTTTACTTTATGGTGGATATCAGCAAAATTAAATGAGCTGAATCTAAAACTGCAAGGAAAGGGAAACCCAGCCTATGTTTTGTAGAAGAATTGGTTTGTTTTGAAGAAAAATTAATTCTTTTTGCAGAAGATATTCAGAGCGGTAAATTACTTCATTTTCAATTTCTAAAGCAATATCGCGATAAAACCAGTGCAACTGTTGACACGAATTACTTCAGCACAGTTATAAAAAAAATTAAAGATGAATTTGCTGACAGATTTGAGCAATTCAAAACCAACAAAACCACTCTAGCATTCATAGTAAATCCTCTCAACACAAATAGTAACGAAATCCACATTGAGAAATTTGGAATTGATACTGGATCTCTAGAAATGCAATTGATCGATTTAAAAAGTAAAGCTTTGTGGAATGGAAAATTTACAGAGTTGAAAAGCAAGTTGGAAGAGTTGGAGGTCCAGAAATGTATGTACGTAACGCAACAAAAGTGGACAGCTTTAAAAGAAATGCCGCGAGTTGAGGCACTTATATTCGACGCATAGAATAGTCTTCCAGATTGCTACAGTGAGGTGAAGAAGTTGGCATTTGGAGTGCTGACTATCTTCGGATCGACATATTCGTGCGAGCAAGCGTTCTCTTGCATGAATATAATTAAAAGTAAAGTAAGAATCCAACTAACAAATGAAAATTTAGAGTCGTGTTTAAAACTTAAAACAACAAGTTATGAGCCAAATTTATCCAAACTTTCTAAAACCATGCAAAGCCAACGCCCCCATTGAATTTGTTTGCTCAAATGTATGTTCAGGGTTGTGGAGTCGGTTCAAAAATTTTCCGACTCCGACTCCATCCTCTTCAAAATTACCGACTTCGACCTCTTCAAAATTACCGACTCCGACTCCACCCTTTTGAAAATTGCCGACTCCGACTCCTCTTTTGAAAATTACCGACTCCGACTCCACTCTCTTCAAAATATCCGACTCGACTCCACCCTTTTCAAAATTGCCGACTCCGACTCCACTCTCTTCAAAACTACCGACTCCCCGACTGCGCGACTCCGACTCCACAACCCTGTGTATGTTATTGTTTTTTTTTATTTTAAGTACAAGTTATATTGTTTAGTAAAGTTAAATTTTCTACTTGAATAACCATGCAAAGCCATCGCTCCCATTGAATTTGTTTGGCTCAATTGTTTGTTATTGAAGTACAAGTAGTGTTGTAAGTTAATGTTTAATTGTTTTTAATTTTTTTTTTACTTAAATAATAGTAATTATCTAATAATGCCATATATATATATATATCTAATTTGTTGTGAAAAACACTACTTATATATGAATAAATAGATATTTTTTCTTATGAATAAATAGATGTTTTTTTTTTATCAAAAAATTTTATTTATAGCGAGTTTCTATTTATTGTTGGCAAGAAAAAAATTTTGTGGCTCTTTAAAAACTTTGAGAATTTTGGTAAATTTGTAATTTTTGAACATCTTCCGACCTCTAAAAGTTGCCGACCCTTGACCCTAGGCTTATTAATTTTAGCTTTTAATTTTATTTTCTTTTGTATAAATAAAACTTTACTTTTGGACAAAATAAAAAAGGAGTGAAAAGGAGTGCTATGGGGAAGGTATAGGCTGATTACTATAAAAAATGAATTTTTTTTTTTTGTAAATTCATAATGTTTTAAAACAATAAATGAACAATATTTTCAATAATTTAATTATGAACTGAGTAAATAGGCCAGCAATAATGATTATAGATATTTTATAAACGCCAAAAATAACGAAAGGACGCTGGTCATGGGAAAATTTGCGGGTTGTCAGGGAAAGTCAGGGAATTCTCAAAATTCAAAATTTTCAGTGTAATTCCTGGTATAAAATTATATATAATATAATATATTATGATATATATATATATATATATATATATATATATATATATATATATATAATATATATATATATATTATATATATATATATATATATATATATATTTATATATATATTATATAAAATAAAGGATTGACTCTAAACAATGCAATTATCATCGCACTCTCGGCCGGATTATACTCCTTGAACTAGGGCTAACCCGTGGGTGTGTAACTTTATGAAATAATAAAAAAAATTATTTTAAATTTAATTATTAATTTAATACCCCCCTGCTAAATAAAGGAAGATTTTTAAAAAGGAAAGGAATATTCCTTAAATGGTTGTGGGAAGCGAGAGGGAGAAACGAGAGCTGGAATAACATCACTCTTTCTTGCTCAATTAGGGTAGCTTGCTTTTAGTGTTGCCAATTTTGAGCTCTTTGTTTGAAAACTATTTCATTTCTTAATTGTAAGTCAAGTCCAAAAAATAAATACAGAAAAGACAATATTTTATTTTCATTAAGCTTTAGCGATTTTTTATTGATATGCATCACCAAATCTGCGCTTTTTAATGTTTATTTTCTGAAATCTGTTACCTTTCAAAACTAAGCTGGCACCACTGCTTAATTCTTGAAAACAGAGAGACAGAGTGAGCCAAAGTACGTGTGAGTTTCGCTCAGGGCACTATATATTGTTAGCTTTTGAAAGTTTGGGTGTTTATCCGAATTAAGGTGTGTAATAATTTACAGTGCTTTATTTAATAACTAGCCTGTGTTATTTATTTACCTAATGGATAATGATGTATAGATTCATCTCAAAGATTTTTTTTATCTTTGTTAATCACTTACCAGTGTCTCAAAAGACGTTTTATAATTGTCTACATATTCACTAATTTATTCCATAAAGCAGTCAAGCAGATGATATTGACAAATCTTTTATCTCATCCATCTCTCATCTTTTATCTTATCTTTTATTTTATCTTTATATATATATATATATATATATATATATATATATATATATATATATATATATATATATATTATATATATATATATAATATATTTATTCATATATATTATTATATATATATATATATATATATATTATATCATATATATATATATATATTGATTAAAGTAAATTTAGCTTATCATTACCTTTTGGTTTATAATTGAAGATGTCGTAATTTTTTGGTTTCCTTTATCATTTTTGTTGGTAATTTTAGATTGTTAAATTCTTCTTTTTAATTCCATTTTTCTTTACTTTTTCATATTATTTATCTTCCTTTTATTATTATTTTTTCTTCTTTTTGTTTTTTATTTTTTATATTATATTACCTTTTTTATAATCTTAAATTTTTATTTCTTCTTTTATCTATATATTATTTATGAAATTATAAACAAATATAAAAATATACTACACATGATTTTTTATTTATCTGTTTTTGCTTGTTTTCTAAAAAGGAGAAAAAATGACTAATTAAATTTATCAAATATTTCATTTTTCCTTCAAATTTTGTTTTTTTTGTCACTTGCTTTGAAGATGTTCCTTCTTCCTTATTCCAATTTCAGCTTTGAATCAGTTCTAAGGAGAGAGATAACATTTTTATCATGTTTTTATTATTGTAATTCAGAATAAATAGTATATGATTTAATGACATGACTGTTCACCCATTCTTTTTTGTGTACTTCTTGATTATTTAAATATTCTTTTTCTATATTATAATTCTCATACTTTTAATTTTTGATTGTCTTTTCTGACATTAGAGTATCTACAAGTGTCTTACTATCGTTTCTTAGAATTATAGGTATATTCTTATTAGTAATTTCTTCCACATTTTTTGGATATATAGGGATTGTTCTATGCCTTCAAGCAAACTGCGTGCAATTCTCACACCCATTACTTTTAAACATTTCTTTGATTTAATCTGATAAAAATTTTGGGTAATCATTTTTCCTTTTTTTCGCACGAAAAATTATACATCCTATGTTAAGCATGATCTTATTATGGATTCGCAAATGTGGTAGTCACAATAGGTTATTATTTCTCAGTTTCTCATTATTTATTTTTTATGACATTTTGACCTTAATTGGGGGATTTTTTTATCATATATTTTTTTATTTATAATCTTTAATATTCAGTTCTTTTTCTCCCTTTGCTCATTTTACTAACTATATACGCTAAATCTGGTCTTGTATTTCTTGCTCATCCAATTTAAATTTTCTATTAATTGTTGGTATTCTTTTACTTCTTTCTCTTTTATTAGTTTTTCTATTCTTTTGTTTTATTTCATTAATTGTAATCTCCCAGTAACTATTTTGCTCCCATCATTATCATGTCTTCTTCCTGACATGACTCATTTCCTAAAAATTTGAATTATTCTGAATTACTTTTCTCCTATTACAAAAGTGATTTTTTAATTTATCTTTATTATATTGTTTTAAATTTTTTAACTCCCTACCCATAAAATATCATCTACATGTGTACATAATAATCCTTCTATATTACTTGAAATCTTTCATTATAAATAGTGTTTTTTTCCACCATTTTTACTTTTGTTTTTAGACCTAACTTCAATTAATTGTTTTTTCAATGATAAATGCCACATCATAGCAGCATTTGTAATCCATATACTGTTTTATTCAATCTCCCAAAGTTTACCAATTATCAAATTCTGGTGAGGGTTTTTAAATTATACTTTTTCTTGGTTATTGATCTCCTTGTAAGTTAATGTGCCTGAATATCCATCAGCAATTTATTTCCATTTCTTTTCTAGGCTATGGTTAGTATGCATTTTCATTGCTTTCAGATGAAATCGTTGGTGCATCTGTTTTTTCTTCCACTGTTTTTTCATATCCTTTAGCTACCATTCTAGCTTTAAATTTTTTTCTTGTTTATTTCTGGCAATAATTTTTCACTAATTACCATCTTACATTAATTGCTCTTCTTTCACCTTTATCAGTTACTTCTTCAAAGACCTTGTTTCTTTTCTTCCATTTTTCTATTTTTATCATTTTGGCTTTGCTTAATTTTCTTCATTAGAATGATTATAATAACTTTGATTTTTATCCTCATCTTCATTTTATTTCATCTATTATTTGCCAACATGGATTCAAGGATTCTTCTTTGGGATTGCAGCATTTTCAATTAATCTAATTCCTTTATAGATCAATAAATAATATAATATATTGTCTCAAAAATGTAAATGGTAATTCATTGCGTATGTATAAATTTATTATATTTTTATACTAGTTGCTTTGCCAGCTCTACTAAATAACATAAAAATTTAGTATATATACCATTATTTTTTTAATTTTCATTCACATAGTATTTTATTAGTTTTCACATCTTTTTGGATCAACATTCTTCATATTCACAAAGTTATGCCTTTCCTCTTTCTTTTACATAAATTTGATTTCATCTTTCATTTCAGTTTCATCATCCATAATTTTTTAACCATATTATTTCTTCTGTATCATTACCATTCTCATTTAATTATCTTATCATGTTTTCTTTCTTTTCCTTCTTCATATTCAATCTTTTTCTTCTTTCTTTATCTTCAAGTTCTTTTTTTAAAATAAATCTACTTTTTTGAATTCTTGTTGAATGAACTTTTGATACAGCTTTTAAAGTACCTCCATGTTTTAACTATGATGGTTTTTCCATCTCCACACACATTATTTTAGCTGGTCCTCTCCATTCTTTATCAATGTTCTTTTGTAAATATACTTCTTCCACCTATATTTAATATCTTTTTGACATCTGTTCTTCTTATTTGACTTCTCAATGCACGTTTTTTATCTTTCTTTCTGAACTTTCATTTTCTATATGTATTTTTCTAGCATGATCTATTATTATCTAATAATTCTTTTAATCATGTCATCAGTATCTCTCTCTTCACTTATTATTACGTTTATCACAATCTACTATGTTGGTATTCCCATATTTGATTCCAAAAAAATTGATAAATGCATATCCAAGTATTTGTTAGTCCATTCTTACAAAAATTGCCCATTCCATACTATTCTTTTTGTCATGTCCTTCTTGTTTTTAACTTGTATAATGATTCTTTAAGTAGCCTACTAACTTTTCACATAAACCATTACTCGCATGGACTTTCTGCAGCCGTACTCATTAATCTGATATTCATTTTTGTAGTAAAAGTTTCCAATATCTTCATTTTTGAAATTCTCATCTTGCATCAGACATAATGCCATTAGAACCACCCAAAATATATAATCCATTTTTCAATTAACCTTTCTATAATTTCTTCGATTATTTTATTTTTTTTTTAACCATACTGCCTGTGTTTATCTTGTTGCATGGTCTTTTATTACTAAAAATTTATTATTCTAAATTCACCAACATCTAATTGAATTTTTCATTAAACTTTACTTGCTATGGCAAACCTACCACAGGTCTTGGTGGAGTTTTCTTTATATTTTTTACATATTTCACATTCTCTCCACATTCACAATTTGCTCCAATTCTTTTCTTATATGATTCCAAAAATCTTCTTCATTTACTTGTTTTTCATTAGCATTTTTTATTGTTTTAAATAATTTTTCTATTCCACAATGGGCAAATTGTCTATGTAGTTTTTTTCAATTCTTTCTTTTCTATCTTGTTCTTTTATCCAATTTTCTTTAAATTGACTAATCCAACATGTTTTCTTTTGTTTTCTATTCAATAATATGCAGGAATGTCCTCCTTCATTATCAAAGGTTTTCACTTTCTCTTGATTCAAATCCACAATGTCAACAAGTTCCATCTTCCATCTGACTGGAAGTTCATAACTTTTCATAGCGGATTTACCCAGTAATAAAGGTATATCACCCTCTATACATTGATTTTTAATACAAAATTCTTTCCTTTGTTTTAACAAGGCAATAATATTTCTTTTAATATTTATATTCTGTTTTCCAAATATAAAACAACCATTTTTACTTTTGTGTGTCTTTTATATTTGTAATTCCCTGATCAGTTAATCCACTAATCAATTTTTGTTAATTCCTAATTCTCCTAATTATGTCTCTATACTTCCCTGTATCTTAATAGCATATACATCTTCTTGATATTTTAATTTCTTGTTATCTTTCCTTTCTTCATTTTTTTGAAAAAATGTTCTAATTTATTTTTCTTTCTACTAATTCCCTTTCTAATTCCATTTATTTTCTTCTTTTTTTCTGTATCAATAATGGAGGTAATTTTTTCCAAATATTGTTTTTCATTATTTTTTTCTATGAAAAATATAGATTTTTTATTTTTTTCTTCTATTTGTTCATTTTCTTTACAATTTTTCATTG
>JABUQX010020502.1:52500-100000 GCA_015478945.1 Trachelipus rathkii | reverse complement strand
GACATGCTGCAATTGTTAAAAAGAGATGTGAAGCAAAAGCTATTCAGGATAAACCCTTTTATTTTCAAAAACTCCGACTAGAGTGGATTCTTTTTTCAAGTGTCAAAAACTTGTTCTGTCTATGTCAAGTGAAAAATTCAAAATAGGGCTGATTAAATGGTTGTCAAAGTAAAGTGAGCCCATTAGTTTTTTTTGTTTTTTTTTGCAAGACCAGGATTTAAAAAACTGTGTGGAGAAATGGTTTCGAAATTGGAAGTCCCTTTAGACCGGGAAAACATTCGTAAAATAGTTCTCAAAGAAGGTTATGCGGGGATAATGCAGATACTAAATTAAACTTAAAAAATGATAAAGGGACGGCTTTTCTTGCATTTAGCAATAGTATCCTTTACATTGGCATTGGCTATATAATTATTTGCCTGGAGAATATCTGACTATAAATTTGATCGGAGGCAGGATATTCTGTTAGCAAGAGCATTTTCAAGAATATTATCCAAACTTTCAAATTACTTGTTAACAAGTTTATATATAAAAATATACCTTTTCACTATAAAGGAGTATAAACATATTTAATCTACTAGTTTACCAGTATAACCTTTATGATAACTTAAATTTAAAGATGTTAAATGTTACGGATACTGATTTTTATTGAATGTCAAAACGAAGAAGTAATAGTTGTTTTCAAAATGAACTTGACAAAACTATGAAAATACTGCTCCGATGACGTTAACATTGCACATATGAGGTATGGAAGTCATACTTTACAGTTATCAGTGGTTGATGGTCTCCACAATACTCATATAGCAAATCTTTAAAGCAAGGTGAGACAAATAGCAAAAGCTGCACATACCTCAAAATTAATGAAAGTTCTAAAGCGTCAAGCTGGAAAAGTGGCAAGATAGGGAAGTACATGATTTATGCTCGAAAGGCTTCTTCAACTAAAAGACCATATTAGTATAATTGCTGCCGGCACTCCTGAAATTTCTCTCTACGATAGTCAGTGGGAACAAATCGAAGCCCTCAAAGAATTATTAAAACACTCATACTTAACAACAAAAAATACTCAATCAGAAAGACTTGACTGCAGGAAAATTTTATAGAGAACGGATTTTGTGAACAACATGTGATATAATAATAAATCCAATAGAAGAAGGGAAAATGTTAACTGCGACCAAAATATTTTTGTCGCCATCTTTGTTAATCCACAGTTCAAAATCTTCCTCAGAACTGAATATCTGATATTAAAAGCTAAGAATATCTTTTTGCGAACTAGGACTTCAAATGAATAACACTATCGAACAGAAATCTGGGTCGGAGTCAGATAGTTTGAGGAATCCTCCTTTGTGGTATCTTGTTAGATGAAGATGAAGGAAGTCAATTTGATGAAACATGGGACCAATTGGTAGCATGCAGTGAAGCGTAGAAGAAAAATAAAGACAATCTAACTCAGTGTAGAAACCTTCAACCTTATAAAGTCCTCTAGAAAAATACAAGTAGAAATCCATAAGGCATTAGATGAAATAATAAAATAGACTGGAAATCAAAGTTAACACAGTTAAAGAGGCAATCCATAGCTATCCTAAAATTTCGCAAGATGCGGCTTACACCACCATTACAGCTTTGCCTCCTAGTCAAGTGAATGTTGTAGAGGCTATTTTCTTTCTACCAGAATTGACATTAAGGTGATTAAGGACTCGTTAAGGAGGAATTTTATTGAAGAAGTTTTTATTTTGGAACTAATGTTTGAATAAATTTATATTTACATGATTTCTTATCAAATCTTTATAGAAAATTACATTTAACCGTCTTACAGTACTAGGTGTCTTCGGTCACCTCTTATATTATAATTAGTGTATATATATATATATATAATATGATATATTCATATATATATAGATATATATATATATATATGTATATATATAATATATTATGATTATATATATATATATATATATATATATATATATATATATATATATATATATTTAAAAAAAATTTTTTTTTTAAAAAAAATATAATATATATATATGTTCAGGAGCTCATAGTTCAAAGAGAAATTATTTTAAACTTTAGGATGAAACTGAAATATAATTTTTTCAGTTTAAAAATAAAATAAAACCAAAAAATAACATTACTAAAATTATATTGCGTAAATCTAAAGGCAACTCATCGCTCAAAGAATTATATTAAAATTTAGGAAGAAAGTGAATTATTCTATTTCTGTATTTCTTAAAAATATTATTTTCTATAAAATATTTTCTAAGTTTTTAATTGTCATTAACAAACATTCAATTTCATCATATCCTAAAAATTTTGTAACAGAGAATTAATGATTTCATAGGTAAATGGAATACAAATTAAGTTACCAGATTTGGAGACAAATCTGGCAAAACGCCGAAAATTTGTAAAAAGTATCAAAAATGATAAAAAGCATAAAGCTGCTAAAAATGCACAGATTTAACGGACTTGGTTGCCAGATTTAGTGACAAATCTGGCAGCTTTCAGTTTGGCTATCAGTTGTGCCCTACTTACTACTGTCCGTGTCTCCGAACGATTTTGTATAGTGATCGGTAACTGCAGGATTGCTTGTTATGTTCCCTTCTTCTTTACAGCTACAATTAAGAGTTCTGTGTAATTCTTTGCCAACTGCTGTTCTTTATTCCCTTTTTAATCTTCCTCACTTTAAGGCTTGCGTCTGCGCCCACCCTACCTGAAGAGTCTATTAGATTGAAAATGAATAAGAATTTTTATTATACTTTACTTTACTTTATTTTATTTTTTGCCATTAGAGCAACCTCCATGAATAAGAACATGCCCATGGGTCGTGGCATATATTTATATTAGTTAATATGATTAACTATATAAATATATAATATATAAATATACAATAAATAATATAATATATATTATAATAGAAAATATAATAATTTAATCAATATATATTATACAATTATATTAAATAATAAAATATATTATAAATTATATTATAGATAATAAATTATAAATTAATATAAAAACTAAAGTATATAATTACAAATATAAAAAGACTATATATATATAAATAGATATTAATTTATATATATTAATTATATATATAGTTATATATATAAAATTATAGTATTATAGTATATAAATTATAAATTATATATTATTTATATAGTTATATATAATAATATAATATATCAATATTATTATATACTTAAATATATAATAATTATTGATATGTATATATAAGTATATATTATATATATAGCGTTAAGTATATTTATATATATATGATAGTATTACTATATATACTTATATAGTTATATATTATATGATAGCTATGTTATTTTATATATATTAATATGATATAGTATAAAAAAATTATAATAATATATATAGTAAATGATATAAACTATATTTTATTATATAGTTAGTTTAATTTATGCTCCTTCAAATTAATGCGTACCACAGATGTATAAATATATTACCATAATTCTGATATTGAGCACGTGGTATCAGCTTTTAATTAATAAATTACCAATACTATAAAGAAAAAAAACAAATAACAAGGCGAAAATTTGATAACCCTAACATAGTTGTGATCATCATAATTGTCGTAAAGATGTCTACAATAAAGAGCTAATTCAAACGTTTTCTAAAAAACTAGGTTTCAGCTTGCCTTCTTTGCATTAAAACCGGTGAACCATTGATTATAGTCTGACCAAAGGACTAAATCTGCTCCGAATAACATATATATATATATATATAGTTATATATATAATAGTAATATATACAGTTTACCAAAGATTTTAGAACTCTGTAAAAGATATAACGTATATATATCATTATATATAGTATATATTTATATATATATATATAGTATTATATATAGTTTAAGTATTATATAATATTTTATATATATATTATATATATTATATGTTTTATTAATGCTATATATATTATATATATATATATATATATTATTATATATATAAATATATACTCTATATTATATATGTATATAGTATATGATATATATATATATAGTACTATATTTTTAATATAATTTATAATATAATTTTATTATATATATATATAGATATATTATATAGTATATATATATATATATATATATATGATTAATATTCATTATATAATATAATAATTTATGTATATTATAAGAATGAAACTACTCGCCAATAAGCATTAACTAGTACCCCTACAGCCCAATCAACCAATTCATATCCTATATAATTATTATTATTAAGTTTTGTATAATATATAGCGTATATATATAATTATAGATATATTTATGAATTTCACTCTGCACGAAAATTATTAGTATTTAAGGAGGTTTCTTCGTGAATGGATTGTTGGATTTGATTGGAGCTGTAGTTACTTTCTTTTTTTCTCTATTTTCTCTGTTATTAAAAGGATATTGAAGTTTAATGGCACATTTTTACATACAAGAGCATATACAGAAAGAGGATTAATGAAGAATTAATACATTTTAAGTCAAGGGACCTAAAAGTCAATAGGTTAGGTAATTTAGAGGGCGTTATCAAGTTATGCAAAGTGGCAAGGAGCAGATAGCTCAGCGGTAAGAAAGCACTCGCCAAACATAGCGAAAGACCAGGTCGTTCACTGGTCGGTCGTGTGAGTGCAGGCTATTCTCTTCTTGGCTCCGTCTTGCTCCAGGAAACTTTAAATATTTTGAGCACACCCCCTACCTAGATTAGGGGTCTCTGCCACGTGTGCGGTGGTGCTTTACGTGGTTATAAAATAAATACAATATGAAACATGAAAAAAAATATAAGATGTATTATGTAATAAGTATAAGTATTATATTAAATGTTAATATATTTTATATATATATGTAAATATATATTATAAATAATATATATATTATCTCTGTGTTTTGTGGTGCGCGCGAGGAGAAAGTATTCTCAAACGTACAGTTTCTACGTGTCGTAAGAAGTGGAGTGTAGAAAGTTTCGGGCTAGCGTGATTTTGAAACTCCGATGTTCCCATTATACAGGGAAAGCAAGGGAAATAGCTTAGCCGTTCGTAACACAAAACAGTCGCGTATGCCAAGAGAAAAAACTAAAACATATTTGGAATCTGCAGTAAAAAACGGGAATAAAAATATAACTCAAAAGAGAATCAGGAAGAAACAGTTTTTTCTGTTACATAGTGATATATAACATATAAATATATTTATATTGTTATATTACGTTATATCATTATATATATATAATATATATAATATATATAGTATATATATATATATATATGTATTATATATATTATAAATATTATATTATATACTATAAATATGTTAAATAATAGTATATATTATTTATTATATGTTATTTATATATACATGAATATAATATGAATATTATATGTACTATATTTCTTATATATATATGTAATAAATTATATATATATATTATTATATATTATATATATATATATATATATGATATATATATATAGATAAAACTTTATATGAGAGGATTATATATATTATATTTAAAACTATATCAAACTTATAAAGAGTGGAACGGAAGTAATAAGAAGAGAATATATGTGATATATATTTTTATATTTAATATATTTAGTATAAATAAAAACCTGTATATTATTAGATATATATTATAGTATAATTAATTATTTATTATAATAGTAGTAATCTTAATAATAAATATTATATTATTTTAATATTAATAAAAATATATATTTAGTATGTCATTTAATATATGGAAAGTACTAATGTTTATCATAAAATAAAAATTTCAACTATGATTTTTGTTTTATCATTTAAATTTGTAATCATTACATATTATAGTAATTATATATATATACCAGTATATATATTACCCAGCAAAAAATATCACACCAATAAAGCAAAAGGTACATAAAAGTATGAAAATATACAGGAAATAGACCACGATCTGGTTAATGTGGTTCATACATGTCGAAAGACACAATATACACAAATAAGGGTACAAAGGTATATGGGAATATCCCTGCAAAACTGTATACGGGGACATAGGAGTTTGACCCAAAACGGGCAAGAACCTGTAGGTACATGGGTTGTCCACAGGATGTGTTGATGGTGTCTCAGTACGGTGTATGATCACCTCTCAACGTAATGTTGGCTTGGCACCATCGTCCCATGCTGGATATGAGGTTTCGTATGTCAACTTGAGGAATTGCGTCCCATAGGTCGACCAGGGCCCGCCGAAGGTCATTGTGGGTGGGCTAAGCTGTCGAAGCCCTCGTTCCAACATGTCTCACACATGCTCGATGGGATTCAAGTCCGGACTGTACTCAGGCCACAGGAACGAGTCGATTTGAACCTCTTGTAGGTACACACCTGACCGTGTTACGTCGAGCTTTATCATACATAGCGATTAACCCCGGACCGATGTAGGGCGCATAAGTTATGACATATGGTTCAATGTTGTTCGTAATGTATCGTGCGGGGGTCAGGGACTCTCCACGAAGGATGTGGATATCTGTATGATGTGTTAGCGAAATACCTCCCCAGATGAAAACCGACCCACCACCGTATGACACCTCCCCTTGCATGTTACACGCTACATATAGTTCATTGGGCAGTCGATACACTCTTGGACGTCGATCGGAATTATAGAGGTTGAATCTGGACTCATCCTTAAATAGGACACGTTCTCACTCCCGGAGTGGCCAGTGGACATATAAACGTGCATATGGGACCCTCTGTGTGCTGTGATCTCTCGTGAGAGGTGGCCCTCTTGCGGGCTTTCGTGGATGATAACCGTATTCGCAAAGCGGTCTGGGAACCGTATCAGTACTTACAGGTGTTCCATGTAACTGTTCCAACTGCCTTTGGAAGCTTCTTGCTGTTGTGAAGCGTTCCCGCACTGCGCGTAGTCGTATAAATCGGTTTCACGAAGTGTTGTCGGGCGTCGTCTACATTTCCAAGGGTGTCAACGGTATTCGTTGGTCTCCTCATACCGATGTATGTCTCTTCCGATGCTTGTGTATGCAAAGTTGAACCAACGTCCGAGATCACGATATATGTGGCCCTCTGCTGCCAATGCTGCCATCTGCACGCATTCATCGCGAGAAAAATGACGAGTAGCTTTTTCCATTATGTCTCCACTACCATATACGATGTTACTGCTGTTCTGCGACGGTCGGGCATTAAGGTAAACGGCTACAACCAATCACAATCATTCAGTTCATTCCTTTCGATGGATATCGGCCTCTTGTTATTACACAAACTCGGTATCGTGGCAACTTAGATCGGAAACGTATGTGCGGCATATCTGTTCACATGCAAGTAAGGTAAAATATTATCACAAGACCATCTGGTCCTAAATTTATAACTTTCTCGAAGAATTTCAGACGTGGTGCGTAATTTTGTCTGGGTAGTTATTATATATTGTACTATGGTTTATATATATATATATATATATATAGTAAATATATATATATACTATATATAGTTATAGTATTAAAGGGGTCATTTAATTGTGAATATAGTATATATATTATATATATAGTATAGTATATAATATATATATTTATATAGATTATAATATATATATATATTATATATATATATGATATATATATATATATAGTATATATTTATATATGTATATAAGTAATTATATATATGTATTATTATTATATATATATATAATATATATATAATATATATATAATTATAATATATATATATTATTAATATATATATATACTATATATTATTATATATGATATATATATATATATATTATAAGTTATCTATATATATATATATATATAAAATAATATATATAGTGTTATAATATAATATATAATATATATATATATATATTATATATATATTAGGGTTGAATTAGTTCCAGCTTCGGAGCTCAGAGCTGGACTTGAGGAGCCATTATACTGGTCAACAAAGAATTTGTTCCAAAACAAAGAATGCATGTTTCTTATATGTTTTTCATGCGAGTTTCAAAAATCAGATATTGGGTTTGGCGTAGGCCAGTTTTTACCCGACTAGTTCAACATGTAAACATTGAAAAATATTAAAAATGAATAAATTTTCCCGTGAACAGAAACAAAAACGGTTGGATATACAAACATATAATGTTAATAAAATATGTATATCTTGGCAAAATATACATGCTGTGAAAATTTCAAATTGATAGGACAAATAATAAAAGTGAATAGCGGCAAAACTGGACCTTAATTGACAAACACCAAAATAATTTTTGAATTCAGCACAAAAAAAACTATATAAGAAACAAGTCGTAAATACAAATCCACAAAAATTTGTTCCCCAATATTATTATTATTATTATTATTATTATTATTATTATTATTATTATTATTATTATTATTATTATTATTATTATTATTATTATTATTATTATTATTATTATTATTATTATTATTATTATTATTATTATTATTATTATACTTGGGAACAAAATTTTTATTAATCTGTAAATAAGACTTCTTTATTATGTAGTATTTTGCGCTGAATTTAAAAATTATATTTGTGTTTGTCTACAAGGTCCAGTTTTGCCGCCATTCATATGAAAACTATAAAAATGCAAAAAAAAATTTTTAACATTTCATAAATCAAAAACCGTTATATCTTTTTTATTATTTGTCCTATCAATATGAAATTTTCACAGCATATATATACTAGGGCAAAGCACAAACATTTTATTTAGATTGTCTGTTTGTATACCCAGCCGTTTTGTCTCTGTTTTAGGGAAAAATAACTTTTTTTTGCAATATTTTTTTCATGTTTACATGTGAATAGTGTCAAAACTGAAAGTGACAGACAAATATCAATACGATTTTTGATTCAGCGTAACGAAATACATGAGAAACACGTATCGGATCACAGACAACAGAATAAAATGAATAATTTATTGACCTGTTATTTTTCTTTTAGTTCCTAGGAGCCAAAGCTTAATATGTCAGAGCTCTCCACAGCTTGGGGCATGGTTTATTTTGAGCTTCAAAGCTCGGAGCCAGGAACAAGTTTATTGGAGTAGCTACGAAGAATCCAATCAGCCCATTAATGAATATTATAACTGACGAAATCTTAAGTTATAAAATTAGTTAGAACGAAAGTAATGTCAAATGAACTCAAATTGGTTAACAACTTCTAGAACGAGATTGTGAATTCACTTATATTGGACAAGTTATTTCTTTACATTTAAAAAAGATAAATGACATCACAACCCTATAAAAAAGAAATCAAAGATGAGCATTCTGGTAATTAAATATCAGTCTCAAAGGTAAATTTAGGTAGTATAAAACGTGAGCAATATTAAGTTATTATTATTATTATTATTATTATTATTATTATTATTATTATTATTATTATTATTATTATTATTATTATTATTATTATTATTATTATTATTTTATTCTTATCTTATTATTTATTATTATTATTATTATCATAATAACTTAGTGTTTTTGCGATACGATCTTAGATCAGCTAAATATATTGATATTGATGATTTAATTACCAGAATGCTCATCTTTGATTTCTTTTTTATAGGGTTGTGATGTCATTTATCTTTTTTAAATGTAAAGAAATAACTTGTCCAATATAAGTGAATTCACAATCTCGTTCTAGAAGTTGTTAACCAATTTGAGTTCATTTGACATTACTTTCGTTCTAACTAATTTTATAACTTAAGATTTCGTCAGTTATAATATTCATTAATGGGCTGATTGGATTCTTCGTAGCTACTCCAATAAACTTGTTCCTGGCTCCGAGCTTTGAAGCTCAAAATAAACCATGCCCCAAGCTGTGGAGAGCTCTGGACATATTAAGCCTTTGCTCCTAGGAACAAAAGAAAAAATAAGCAGGTCAATAATTATTCATTTTATCTCGATAATCCGATACGTGTTTCTCATGTATTTCGTTACGACTGATATCAATATAATTTAAAGAACTTCTAGTCTCACTTTCAGTTTTGTACTCTATTCACATGTAAACATTGAAAAAAAATTATTGCAAAATAAACAAAAAAAAAAGAGTTATTTTTCCCGCTTTAAAACAGGAGACAAATACGGTTTTTGCTGATTAATCCTCATATGTCATGTGTGTAGGCGAGTTGATCTGGGGGGTGGGTATACAAACAGACACTAAAATGAAATGTGGTGCTTGTGCTCTAAGTGTTTGCCGGGTTGAGCTTATAAATATGCTTGGTGTGAAAATTTCATATTGATTTAGGACAAAATAATAGAAAAAAGATATACTCGGTTTTCCTTCATTGAAAGGTCCTTTTTATATTGAAATGTTAATAAATTATTGTTTTTGTATTTACTGCATTTTGTTACCTCCTTTTTTATTTTCATGTATCTGTTCGGAAAACAAATTTTTTTGCTGAAAACACAAATATTAATTTTTAAATTCAGCGCAAATAACCTACATAATAAGAAGTCTTATTGACAGGAATATCAAATAATCAAGTATAATAATAATGAATATTATAATAATAATAAATCTGAAATTTAATAATAATCAAATAATTAATAATTAATTAATAATACAAATAATAAATAATAGATATATAATAAATATTGGGAATAATAATAATTGAATTGAATAAATAATTAATAATTGTATAATAATGAATAATAATATTGTTAACGGGGACAAATTCTTTGTGTGTTGTTAATGTACGACTTTGTCTTATATAAGTTTTTTGGATGCTGAATTCAACAAAATTATTTTTGGAAGTGTTGGGTGTTGTTCAATTAAGGTTCCAGTTCTGCCGCTATTCACTCTTATTATTTGGTCCCTGATTCAATTTTGAAATCTGTTCACAGGCATGTATTGTTTTGCAAGATATACATACCTTTTATATATTAACATTATTTCATGTTTGGCATATCCAACGTTTTTTGTTTTCTGTTCACGAGAAGGAAAAATTTATTCTATTTTTGAAATATTTTTCAACTGTTTTTTTTGTGAATAGTGTAAAAACTGGACCCTGACACATAAAAAACACCAATACGATTTTTGAACTCTGCATTGAAAAAACATGTAAGAAACATGCCATTCTTTGATTTTGGAACAAATTCTTGTTGACCAGTAAATGCTCTCAAGTCCAGCTCTGACGCTTACCGAAGCTGGAACTAATTTCAACCCTAAATATATATAATATAATATAGTATATTTATACTAATTTATAATTAGTTAAATATATATATATCATCAGTATATATATATCATAGTGATTATTATTATTATATGTTATATATAGATATTATTATATATATATATATATAATATATAATATATAAGTAATATAATATCATTAATTATATTTAGATATATTTATTGTTAGTTTATATATATTTATAGTATAGTATATATATATATATGATATATAGTATTCATATTATATATAAATAGTAATATAGGATTATATATATATATATATTATATATATATATATATAGTATAATATTATTATATATAAATATATATATATATATATATCTTAGTATATATAATGATATAATATATATATATATAGTATACTATATATATATATTATTATATAATTATATTATATAATATATATATATATATAATATATATATATATAATTATATCATACTACCCAGCAAAAGATTTACGCACCCACTGCTGATATTCTTCGAGAAAGTTAATCAAATTTTGGACTCCATATGAAATGGTCTTGTTTGATAATAGTTTACCCTTACTTGCATTTGAAACAGACTAGCTGCAACGCACATACGTTTCCGATCTAAGGTTGATGAAGTTGCCACGGATACCGAGTTTGGTTGTAGATAAAACAAGAGGCTCGATATCCATCGAAGGATATGACTGAGATGATTGTTGATTGTTGTAGCCGTTTACCTTTTTTCTTTCAATGCCCGACCGTCAGCAGAACAGCAGTAACATCGTTAATCCCAAAATATGGTAGTGGAGACATAATGGAAAAAGCTAACTCGTCATTTTTCTACGCCGATGAATTGCAAGGCGTGCATCGGATCGGTTCAAGCAATTTAGGCTTAGCTGAGAGGCCCACACTATATCGTGATCCTCGGATCGTTGCGGTTCAACTTTGCTATGACACAAGCATTCGGAAGAGACATACATCGGTATGAGGAGACCAACGAATACCGTGGACACCCTCTGTGAAATGTTATGACGACGCCCGTACAACACTTCGTGAAACTCTGAATCTTATAACGATACGCGCTCAGTGCGGGAGCGCTTCACAACAGCAAGAAGCCTTCAGAGATAGTTGACGCAGGTAAATGGAACACCTGTAAGTACTGATACGGTTCCCAGACCGCTTTGCGAATACGGTTATCATCCACGAAAGCCCGCAAGAGGGCCACCTCTCACGAGAGATCACAGCACACAGAGGGTCCCATATGCACGTTTATATGTCCACTGGCCACTCCGGGAGTGAGAACGTGTCCTTTTTACTGACGAGTGCAGATTCAACCCCTATTGTTCCGATCGACGTCCAAGAGTGTATCGACTGCCCAATGAACTATATGTAGCGTGTAACATGCAAGGGGAGGTGTCATACGGTGGTGGGTCGGTTTTCATCTGGGGAGGTATTTCGCTAACACATCATACAGATATCCACATCCTTCGTGGAGAGTCCCTGACCCCCGCACGATACATTACGAACAACATTGAACCATATGTCATAACTTATGCGCCCTACATCGGTCCGGGGTTAATCGCTATGTATGATAAAGCTCGACGTAACACGGTCAGGTATGTATCTACTGGAGGTTCTAATCGACAAGTTCCAGTGGCTCCCGTTTAGTTGGAATTTGAATCCCATCGAGCATGTGTGAGACATGTTGGAACGAGGGCTTCGACAGCTTAGCCCACCCACAATGACCTTCGGCGGGCCCTGGTCGATCGACCTATGGGACGCAATTCCTCAAGTTGACATACGAAAGCGTTATATCCAGCATTGGTACGCATTGGTTGCCAAGCCTACTCATTACATGTGAGAGGTGATCAATACACCGTACTGAAGACACAATCAAAACAATCCTAAAGTGGACAACCCAAATGTACCTACAGGTTCTGCACCGTTTTGCGTGTCAAACTCTATGTCCCCAGTTATACTCTCAGTTTGCAAGGGATAATCCCTATACCGTTTGTACCCCTTTATTTGTCTCGTGTTATAAATTGTGTTATGTGGCGACTTATGGAACCACATTAACCAGGATCGTGGTCTGATTTCCTGTTATATTTTCCATACGTTTAATGTACCTTTGCTTATTGTGCGATAGTTGTCTTTGCTGGGGAATATATTATATGGCTATATAATATAGGTATAGTATATTTTTTTATATATACTATTATATATATAAATAATATATATATATATAATATACTATATATATATTATATTTATCTATACTATAATATAAATAATATATATATATATATTAATATATATATATTAATATATTATACTAATAAAAAATATATAAATTTATAATATATTATATATTTATATATATATATATTATATATATATAAGTTATATATATTATTATATAATATTATAGATATATTTACTATAGTTATATATATATATATATATATAGTGTATAGATAATAGACTATATATATAATATATATATATATATAGTATATACTTATATATATATAATATATGATAAATGTTAATATAATAGTATTAATATATATTAGTATATATATATATATATATAATATAATTATATATATTTATATATATTATATATAATAATAGTAATTAATATTAGTATATTATTTTCTTATAGAATATAAAATATATACAAAATATAGTATATATAATATAATATAGTAGTTATATATTATATATCACTATGTAACAGAAAAAATGTTTCTTCTGATTTTTCTCTTGTTTTTTATTCCGTTTTTTGTGATTCCAAATATGTTTTAGGTTTTCTCTATCATGTTTTTTTCTGACTGTTTTTGTGTGTTACGACGCGCATAAAAGCTATCCCTTGCTTTTACCCGATAAATGGGAACCACGGAGTTCAAAATCTCAAGCTAGCACTGATACCTTTTAACCAGCTTCTTACGACACGTAGAACGTACGTTGTAGAAATTCTTTCTCCCCCACCACACCACAGGGATAATATATATATATTATATACTATATATAGTATATATATATATATATATATTATATATATATATAATATATATATATTATATAGGGTATATATTTTTTTTTTTTTTTTTTTTACCAGTTACACCACCGCTCACGGGCAGAGCCACTTAATCTAGGAGGGGTGTCTCATTTGTGAAAGTCTGTAGCAAGACGGATGCCAAGAAGAGAATTAAGACTCACCAAGAAACTCGACCCCAAGTGACGCAACCTGGGTCTTTTCGTCTATAGGGAAACGAGTGCTCTACCGCTATGAGCTATTCTCGGGACGCGAGTTTGGTGCTTGACCCATCCCTTCTTGACCTATACGAGCCGACTCCACTGAATGTACGAGGAAAATCATTCATAATGAACAGAAATGGCTCGCCATAAAATTCTTAGTGACGTGCTATGCTCCGAAGAGAAAATAGCGAAAAGAAATTAGAAAAAAGTACTCAGCTTCAATCAATCCAATACGAAGAAATCCACCTTTATATGGTTCAATTATTTTATGGTAATGTATGAAATTTATAAAATATTTTTATGAGAATATATAGTATAATTTATATTATTAATATATAATATATTTATACTATATTATATAATATTATATAACATATATATCTATATTATATAGTATATATATAAAGTATATATATATATAATATAGTTATAGGGTTTATATATATATATAATATAAACTTTGATGTGGTAAAGTATTTCGAATATTAAAAAAATTAACTTCTTTTTATTTTAATAATATAGATATATATATAAATATTCTAGACGACGAACACTTGTATAATATATGATATATATTATACTTATATTTTATAAACCTTAATATTTATCAGACTTATAATGAAAGTCTCTAAATAAAATAATTAAATTAAATAATTAAATTTAATAATCAATAATATGAAATCAAATATTTACATACTTCAAAATTATTAAAATACTATTTATATATATATAATATATATATGTAGTATACGTATATATTAGTTATAATTGCGGAGCAGATGATTGAGTCCTTTCGCGTCTTGTACAGATAGTAGCTGCATTTAACCCGTGATTCTGAAGTTAGTGAACGTTATGGGATTACCGAAAAGGCTCAGGAAGAAACGGATAGAGTTTGTGAAACATTTTCAGATGATGTTATTGATTTATCAACAACTACCAAAAGAAATTTTCATTCTGCTGGACACAGTCTTCCAGAAGGTAACTTTATTATCTAAAGCCATCGATACCACGTGCTCAATTTCAGAACATTTATGAGTAATATATTTTAATCTGTGGAGCATTAATTTTGGAAGGGCTTAAATTAAAACTAACTATTAATATTGTAAGTGTATTATATATTTATATACTTATATATACTTTTTCTGTATATATATATAATTTAGTTACTATCTAATAGTATTAGTGATAATCATATATATACGTTTTATTATATTATTTATAAATGAATATATTATTTCTATATATATATATATATATAAATAATTATTATAGTTATATTTAATAGTATATGTATTATATATAATATAATAGTACTATATATTTATATTAATATTATAATATATTAAATTATCAATATATATATATAAATATTTCGTAATTTAATTTTTTTACTAAAATAACTTTATACTTGTGTTATATTTAATAAATGATATAAATAATTTAAGTGATTAATAACTTCAAATGCAGTTTTTTACGGTATATATACTCTTTTCTTAAAATATTTCAGTACTCATATAATTATACAAAATGGTAATATATATTAGTTAGATAATCTATACTTAAAAATATGTAATAATATATTATGATAATCTAAATTAAGTATTATATATACCATAATATAATATATATTTCAATATATATATATTACCATTTTTGAATGACTATTTTTTAGTTATTTTGTATATATATACGTTATATAATATCTTTATAAAATTTAAGGTAGTTAGTTGTATATATATTATTAAATATAGGTTATTAATTATATATATATATATTGCCACCGACCGTATGGGCATGTTTTCCCTCAGCCATTATCATGAGTCAGGTATAGCTCTTGGGACAAATAAAAAAATAAAAATAATTAAGTAAGAGTTAAAGAAATAATTTAAATTTCTTATTACATTTTCAAATATTAATAGACTCTTCAGGTAGGGTGGGCGCAGACGCAAGCCTTAAACTTTGAGGAGATTAAAATGAGGAAGGTACGTGACAGCAGTTGGCAAAGAATTACACAGAACTCTTAATTGTAGCTGTAAAGAAGAAGGGAACATAACAAGCAATCCTGCAGTTACCGATTACACATATAACCAATAATCGTTTGCGGAGCGACGGACGAGTAGTTAAGGTTTATCAAGGACTACAATCGTGAATAGTGCCAACTTGTATACTCGCAAGATATTAGAGCTCACTCAGAATCTTGGGCCACCGGAAACCTAAGTCCGTTAAATCTGTGCCTTTTGAGCTTTTAGCCTTTTTATTATATACATATTTTGATACCTTTTTTACAGAATTTTTCTCTCGCGCTTTTGCAGATTTGTCTCAATCTTGGTAAACGTTAATTTGTATTCCATTTACCATATGAAATCATTAATTCGTCTGTTATCAGAAATTTTTAGGATATTATGAAAACGTTTTTACAATTTATTCAAGTTTACGTTGTTATGGACAAATATTTTATGTTAAAGGAATCGAATATTTTTAACGACATTTACAGAAATCTCCACAGCTATTCCACTTTCTTCCTAAATTTTATAATAAGCTTCTTTGAAGCGATGAGTGCCTTTAGTATCTTACCCAATATATTTTAGTATATGAGTGTATTTTTGGTTTATATGTATTTTAAACATATAAAACATTTGATTTTAGTTTCATCCTAAAGGTTAAAATAATTTCTCTTGAACTGCCTGAGCTGGTCTCCTGAACAATGGATATTTAAATTATCTCATAATTTTATTTTCAAAAAAGGATGGTATTAAAGTAGATATGTAGTATATATATAATGTTATTTTATAATATATATATTATAGTATATATATATATATATAATTTAGTATATATATATAGTACACTATATACTATATATATATAAAGTATTATATATATATACTATAATATATATATTATATATATTATATATTAATAAATTCACTTTCTGTTCCTAAATTTTAAATAATTTATCTGATTAATGAACTTGTTCGTACTTGAGAATTGTTAATCATATAATATTATTCGAAAAACAACTGTTTCTTAATAAAATAAAATACTTCTTGCAATTATGATAAATCCTATCCCATTTAACGATGTCCTTTAAGATCCGGAATTTATTGAATTTTTAAAAGCAGAAATTAGGACTCTCAACATTCACGTTGTATCTAGGAGGCAAAGCGTATTTTAATGGTTAGGTGATTTAACGCCGCTATCTTGTGTTTCGACAATTTTAGGGATAAGCGTATGGATTTGGCCTCTATTAACTCGTTTAACTTGTGATTTCCAGTCTATTTTTATTATTTCTAGGTCTATGATGCCTTATGGGGAGATTCTACTTTGTATTTCTAGGGACTTAGGGTTGCGAAAGGTTTTCTACTGGTAAGATATAGATAATCCTTTTTTTCAATAGGGCTTTCCTGATGGCTCCCAATTTGGGTTCCTCTGATGTTTTTATCATAATAATTTGACTTCTCATTCTTTCATACATAAAACATAAGGATTACACACCAACAGGAGGATTCTCTCAAACTATCTAGACTCCGACCCAGATTGTCTTATCTCTCAGATAGATGTCTATTCATTGGAAGTCTTTTATGTCGCCCATATTTAGGTTTATTAAGGATAAAAAAAAATTTCTGTTTGTTTGTTCTGAGGAAGAGTTTTGAACATGATAGTTAGGGTGTGAAGCTTATTGCCTTGTTTATTATTTCTGTGAAGGAACTATCAATGCAGAGAGAATAATAATGAATTCGGGATAACGTTTCGAAAATCAAGACAATTTTCTATTGACAATGGTAAGGAAACTGCTACCTCAAAGTGTAGGATCGTGTTTTCCTTATTTTTGTGCCTAGGATCTTATGTATACCTAACAAAATCATTAAAAGAATAAGTTGTCTTTATAAAAATAATTATTATGCTGAACTAAAATCAGGGATTTGTCAGGTTTTGCGATTGATATTTGATCTCAAGATAAGAATGATGAATAAGAAATATGTGAGATTCAAGAATTATAACGAATCAATCAACCTATCATGCAAATACTGAGTTGGGCAGGTCGTTTAGAGAATAAATATGGAGTGCGTTCCAAAGCCTTTTTAAAAGGTGTGATATAAGGAATGTAAACCATGAAGTCCCATCCTTGAATTGGAAGATAAAGTTAGAGGATCTATAGATCTAAGTGGATAAAGTGGAAAAAAAGAGGCAGAATTGAGTCACGAAAGATGGAGAGGCTTAATGGAAGCCATCATGGGAAGGCTAAACCGTGATCTATTGAACAAAAAGAGAAATTTTAAATATAATTTCTAACATAATTCTCCATAGCAGACGATATTTTAACATCACCAAATGCGTTAAATATTCATAATTGTTATTAAAGTTTACCCTACTTTACCCTAATCCTGTATTTCTTCAATCATTTTAACCTAAATTATATCAATAATCCTACTGTTTTCCAACATAACCCTTTTAACACATGGATATTCAACAAGTGTCACTAATGTTTTAACACCCAATTTTCCATTCACTACACTTTTTTAAAAATTCGTAATTAATCTCATGACCACTCTTTGAGGAGAGTTGGACATCTCTTCCCTAATTATTATATGGGACACCTCATCCAATAACTCTTATGCGGAACAACCCATCACATAACTCTTATGTTGGACACCTTATCCCAAAACTTGTGTGGAACTCCTCATCCCATAACTCTTATGTGGGAGACTTCATCCCATGACTCTTATGTAGGACACCAATTCCTTAACTCTTACCTTTCATCTTTGCAAGTAAAGAACTCAAAATTGAGCTGTTAAATAAGGTAAGCATTATTTTTTCATTGATAATGAAAGCATGAGTGAATGAATGAATGAATGAATAAAAACGATTGATTGAACGATTGAATGAATGAATGAATGAAAGATCGAATGAATGAATGAATGAATGAATGAATGAATGAATGAATGAATGAATGAATAATACGAATTCCCCCTTATCAGTCTCTAGCCACTCTTTCCTGGACTGCATATCATTTTATATGCTGTAACATTTTTAGACAAATCTTACTTTTAATATTTCTTTGAAAGTGCTGGAGTGCATGAATACATATATCAATCTCTTTTACTCTATTTACACTAGCTGAGACGTCTGTTACACAGGACAAAGTCCTAAAGAATGAGGCCCAGAACATAATTTACACTTTTTTTTCAACCTCTTTTACTTTACTCGAGGTTTGAAAATTTGCCAAAGAATGTTGTTTTACTTGTAGCATTATTTTGAGATGTTTTTTCTTTTTGAGTAGTAACAAGTGTAATTTTGCTTTTGAGTTTGGCACTTACAGTTCTTTCTGAAGAAGAACTAGTACTAATTAAAGTTTTAAATATCCTGATAATTGTCAAGAATTTCATAATATCAGGATAATTGTGCCCTACTTTTCTTATAGTGTCTTCCTAATATTCTAATCCTCTAGGTACGCTTTTTAACTCGGTGGGTACCTTAAGTATAGTGACAACAACAACAGCCTTGGTGATCTACTTTTTGAGATTCGTGTAAATCCACAAATTTATGCACTTATATTAGATCGTACTTATAAAGCCCTGATTTTATTTAATGAATTTTTTAGATAATAAATACTATATATTATCATATGTGATTCTTAATATTAATAGCTATCAAGAGGACAAGTATCTTTGTCTCTCGTTGGTTAGCATCTAAATATTCAGCTCAACAACCTCTATGATCTACTTATTATGATTCAGGTAATGAATTGAAAAGTGTGAGCAAAATATTAAGGATAGATTCAAAAAAGTTCATAATAGGACGATAGTAGAGGGTTGAATAAGCCCACGTTTTCAGCGTTATTATGTCTTGCACACTAGATATTCATAATCTGATTTAGAAAAACTAGAAACTAATCTTTCATATTTTTTAATCTCCTTATCAAATTGTGAACAACTCAATGGGTCAAATTTTACTCATATTAGTAGTGTGTCAATGTATACCCCATTCTTCACTCAAAACTCATACAGCAGGAACATACTCATTAGGTTCTGTTTTAACGTCTCGTTTAGGTTAAAATAAATTCTTGTAAAAACACTTTGACACAAAAACAACCCACCTGTCTATAATAAATATTTCACTCTGACTTTCTATTTCAGCGTATTAGTTTTAGGCGTTCAACATCAGATCCATCATACACACTCAATCCACTCGCATATCATCAATTTCTGTTGATCTACTACAACATAATTTATTTCGTGTTAGTTTAGAGATTTGCAAAATATACCATAAACTGAGTTGTTTTCAAATTCAGTATAATGAGTTATTTATACAATTGTATTTTAGTAATGCGAGTCCTTCTTTTATGGATTCAGACTTGTAATTTTTAAGTTTGAGGTGGGTGTGTCATGTGTGTGTCAGAAGATGCTTAGTTTTAATTTCTAAAATTATTTTTGCTTTTATAAAAAATATTCTTGAAATATCTTCACAGAGTGAATTTAAAAAATCATTACGGACCTTACAACTACCCTAGCTTTCAAAACACTTTTTGTTCAAAAGTTGTAATTTCGCCGCTCCCTTAGGGTTAGCCAATCCTCCTATAATAAACACTACCTTTTTTATTTCAATATAAACGTTTTACAAATTTTTTTCAAGAAACGCATACATGCTTTGTTTATTTTACATAAACATCTATTTTGATATCTTATATATATTAGTTATTACAATAGAATTAAAACTATCAATAATGCTCGGTCGGGAAATTACTAGATACAATTCATTAAATAACACAATGACACAACAATTATACTTGGTATATATCCGATATGGGAAGTTTTCCTTATGTATTTTAATATCAAGAAATATGAAGTTATTTTTTGTGACTTTGATTAGGTATAATCGATATAAATACCGTCATATCGATGATTTCGTTGAATAAGATCATATTATAAATTTCGATTATTGAAAATAATATAGCAATTATTATTATAATCGATATTATTACCTAATTACTGTAAAAAAGACTGTATTCTCTCTATTCCTCATCAAAAACCTTTCTAAGTTCCATGTAATTCCCTACCATTCTGTCTCGCAGGCATTGTGATATTTAATTTAGCTTGCCGTCATAATTTGAACTGTCAAATTTCAGAATCTGAGCTATGCTTTAATAACATTTAAGTTTCTACGTTATAATTTAAATTTATTAAGTTCCCATATTTCAAAATCTAAAAAATGTATTAAATTAAATAATACAATTTATCATTTTATTCTTGGAAATTGTTTAAAATAGTTAAGGTTGTTTGTTCTGGAAATTTCACTCTAATTATGGAACAATTTTTCAATGTCTATAGCGGCTTTGATAAGCTACCTTTTATAAATACGAAAGGATCGCCTAACTCGCACACCCTTGCCTCAAATATTTCGAAATTAATATTTTTGCATAATTTTTCGCTTAGAAGATGTCTCAGGCGAGACACCACGGCAGACTATTTCTGTTTTTTACACTAAAGTTACTGGTATAGAGTATTGTAAGATATTCATTAAGACCTAGTTACTCTCTCAATCGGTTATAATAAGTTGTTCTCTCAGGATTCGCAGATTATCGAATCATGGAGCAAGTTTTAGAGACCACGATTGGAAGCCTATGCCTAATACTCAATATATTGGAGAGAGAACAAATTCTAACTTACACAATTTCCTGGATTCTCTAGCCGCGCTCTATAGAATTTGACAGATGCTGCGTCTCATTAATGAGATAGGATTTCCAAAGGGTTTTTAGCGCGGATTTCCTCACCTGGTGTGTAATGGACTCGTTAATCCCTTTTTTACTTTATTACTTAATGTTGGGAAAGAGGAATATAAGGTGATAACATTATTACCGTCTTAAAGAAGCTGTGACGAAATGGCATAACTTATTTGGAAACTGCCGTGATCATTTGTAATTTGGCCATATGAAAAGAAAAAGACACTTATGTTTACTTTCACTTTAAATTTATTCTATAAGAGTGTATTTTTGACTAGTATAATTTAATATTAGTTCTTACTGACAAGTTACTAGCAGGAATACTGACGGAGTACACTATATACACAATAGTGTGACTAAGTAGGTTTTATACTGGCAAAAATTTTTACTGGAATTCATATCTGACCGCGTTTGGTGTCTTGTGACCTGGCGGTATTATGAATATACGTGCAATTATTAGTCGATTTTTACTGTGATGATTTTTACTTTGTGTTTAATATTTAACTGACGAAAATGCAATTACAATATTCACAGCACAGTAGTGGATTGGAATAATTTGTGTGCACGATAGGTGTACCAGGATCTAACCACTTGAGATTCTGGAATTCTGTGAGCAAATGAACTCACATTGCTATGAGCAGATGCCTTCCCCTCTCTCAGACATAATTTTTTGGGTTTCTAGTGCATAGGGACATTTCTGTTACAAATTACATATCTGTTCTTTAACCTTTCATTACTTTTTGGCCTGAGTTTGGATCATTAAGGATATGAACAATAGCGAAGTAAAGAAACTATATCTGTGTGTCTCCGTTTATAGTCGGTTAGGCACCGTGAGAATCAAAACGTTCCAGTGGGACGGTTCTGTGCTTATGTGTGCGCTTTGAAATGGAAGATTATGTTCAGGCGTTTGTAAAATGGCGATGTAAAAGAGGTATTCTTTTCCTTGGTATTAGTGAGTCTCTCCTCGCACGGAGTATATCTTATTGTCGCTTGTGTTGAACTAGGCAGAATTGAAGACATCTCTAGGAAGTGACACTGTCAAGTTTTTGACCGCAGTAAGGTTTACCTCAAATTGGTGATAAGCTAATCATTGACGGAAAATGATGTTAGCAGTATGCTCCTCCTCAAAATTAACTAAAATAACTCTGGGGCATAGGATTTTGGCAGATGTTTCAGGTTTATATATGTACCAGGGATTCTACCTCGTTTGGTGGAGATTCTTGGTGGCGAATCTTGAGCCATATAGTACCTTCCCTATTGGCAGATGGCTTCCTCCATCAAATATTTTTGTTTCATGATGGGACTGAATACATATCTGGTGGGCTGATTGTGGTCTAGTGATAAGAATAAACGATAGGAAGTAAGGTTGGGCTGAGGAGAATCAAACGTTCCGTGGCTGTTGATGTGCTGAGTTTGAATGGATTTTGTACAGGGTTTTGTGAGTGGACAAAATTTGATTTATGTTGTCTATGTGGAGGATTTAGCGATGAAGAATCCTCAATCATATCAAGTAAAATTTTCTGGCAGTTGCGCATTGTGCATGCGTTATGGAAGACCCTTGTAATATACTGTGCAGTGTTTGTGGTGCGTTGAAGATCATGAAAATGGCTGTGAATGATGTTGATGTGGTTGAACCCTATGCGCCTATTCCTTATAAGAATTTCCTCTACTTTTTTAATGCCTGGCGGTTTTTGCGGAATTTCAAGCGGAGCTTTTAGATAGCCTCTTTGTTATCATGGTGTCTCTTCATTGCAGGTCATATTTCCCTGCCATTTGGTAAGTTCATTTTGGGTTCGGCGAAATATTTCTTTTGATATATCTACTTTTTAAAAATATATAATACCAATAGGAAACATCTTACAAGGGTGTAAATTACTACGACGTAACAACAACACTCTAGCGTGGGATCTAGGCATGTGCCTATTGTAACGTACTGTGGTGGTGTTTTCGGGCTACTAGACTTAAGCTTATTGCCTGCTCTCTATACATGATCAGCAGGTCTGGGTTGAAAATTTAGATCAAGATTAAGCAAATCCCTACTGAATCTAAAATAGTAGTTCCCCCCTGAGTGTGTGAATCTATTAAATTTCATATAGGAGTGTCGTGGAGTTCATATTCGTTGAGCACATGGCAGATAATCACAAGATTTAGAGTCACCACGGGTGAGATCGCTTTGTCGTCAGTCTATTCGTTATATGGCTAAAATTTTTTAGATTTAAACTTGCTATAGGTTTTTGAATTTAACACTTTTCCCCATTTCTATTTCATTCTTGGAATTACATATTCTTAGGTGAGGTATTTAGAATTATGTTCTAAGGTAATAGCATTTTAATCTATACGATGGGTCGGTCTACTTTATTTTAAAGCGTCTTGGTTCTGAAATTTAGTGATTACCTCTCTCAGGATCATTCAATGCCTTAAATTTAAGATTAGACTCGTTTCAGTAATGATTATAGATATATTCATTCAAGAATTTAAAGACATTTTTATGCAGGAATTTTAGGAATAATCTCTTTTATGTGGTTAACTGTGTTGCTGTTTTGTTGAAGGTGCACGAAGTGGCGAGTGATCAAAATCACAATTATATCAGCCCGGCAATGCGTTGAATCTCTAGTCGGTTTTACGATGAACTCGAACCGTTTCCTGTCGTGGGGCGCCCTTCCTATTTTATTTTTATATTTATTTATTAGATGCTAGTGAGAAGCCAGGAGAAAGCTTTCATCAAGATATTAAGATAGAAAAAAGATATCAAGGCCTGTGGAATAAGAATATGATTACCGATTATTGTTTCATGTTCAAATGAGATTGTCAAACAGAAATTGGTATCTACCTGATGGTGATATCTTGAAGGCTTCTTTGCAATTTTACGAAATCCAAAGCCTATATAGAGCCGTTCAGGCTTTAGATAACAGCTGGGTACAAAAAAGCGGGACCACAGGCTTGTTCTGCACGCTGCGTGTAATGTGGAATGTGAAGATTATGTTCTTAGAAGAATGTGACTTTTTAGAAGAATTAGGAGTGTAATAATTTTTCAATTAGTTTATTTTTAACATATTAATCTTTTATAGTCCCATAAAAAGTGTAGAAGATTTTGGTTATTACATTTATCAGTTATCGGAGGTTAAGCTTAAAGGGGATAGCCTTTAGGATTTAATTTGAGGGCAGATTAACAGACACCTCCAAAGTGGACTATTTGATGTGTATGCTTATCATTACATACAGCTAATTAAGGTTACTTTTCTATGCATGTAGGCCTCTATACGTGATGGTTCGTGATTAAGCGGTCTTGGTACAGTCGTATACTCTCTTATCGAGAAAAAAACAACCACAGGTATAGATCAGATCTCGTTAACTTTATGATTAGATTTTTTTTGGATGGGATTGTTAAGCACGAGAGTCTCAGTTCGATAAAATATAGACCGTTCTCTATCTTGATTCACGTGAGCGCCAAAATTTGGCAACCCGCTTAATCTGGTCAGGTGTTTCTACTTTGATCTTATAAGCTTTTATTTAAATTTAGGCGAAAGTCTGGGTTAGAGGCGCGTACGTTAAAAAGTCTTTTCTAAAATTTAAGATTTAATCTACGAAACAGGCTTCTGGAAACTTGACCTAACATTAAGACTGAAAACAAAAAGTGGAAACAAAAATCCATGAGAATAGGAAATAGATGCGATCCAAAACAAAAAAATATTCAAAGACAAAAAACCTATAAAAATAGGCAAAATTAAGATTTATGCTATTTTACATGGTTTTTTTAAGTTAGTTTTAAACTTATGTCAAATTTAGATATTATACGGGTTTTTATTCAGATTTAGATATTAAAATAGAATGTACGAACCTAACGATAAGGGAGCGGTCGGTGAGGCGGTTTTGGCTTAGATGATATCTAGTAAATTCAAAAGGTTTGATGATTCTCATGAATCTGGGTATAGTACTGTAAGACAAGGGAATGAGGGAGTACTATTTGATTGAAGAGAGATTCGTTTAAAAAGGCCTTTAGATATCGGCCCAACCATCTGCAATTACATAAATAGATTAACGCACGATGACTGTCTTACAGCAATACTCTGTTCTTAAAAAAATGACTCTCGCGAGTCATGATTAACCTAACAGTAGTGCAATGAACTAACTGGAAAGCTTGAAACAGTGTATCTCAACTCGCATAAAGTATATAAAAGTCTAAAACTTTCAACATCGCCTTAAAATACTTTTAGTTTTTTTAAAAAAACGGTGGAGTTCTCACTTTCTAACGACTGTATTTATCAGGGTGGTTCCTGTGAATTAGATGTATAAGGGCAGCACATATACTTCTCGCAATAGAATTTCACTAACAATGAAGATACCACCTAACAACTTATGATAGCACACTTTCTAGGGGTGACTTTATCTGAAACTAGAGGTCTCGCATACACCATTCCACTAATAAGCCAATTATCCAAATTATTTTAATTGTTCTATGTGTTTGTTAAGGCTGAGGTGGCCTAGCACAAGACAACTCCGTTGGATCTAACAGAGCGCACACCCGTTTTTTATTATCTCTTCCCACCCAGAAAAGGGGGAATTTTGGGGAGGGTTTGGGTTTGGTGGCCACAAAGGGACGGCTTTGCTATTCGCAATGTTATTTCGTAGATTTAGGGGGGTGGTGGTGCGATTGGCTGTTCAGTAGTGATTTAGAAGTGATTGATGATCTGTTTGGGAGGTGGACATTCTGTTTTGTGTTAGTTTAGATTTGATTGATGCATTGTTGCGTCAGGTTTTTGGTGCAGTGTTTAGATTCTGCATGGTGTCCAGTGTCCTATGGTAATGTTCGTCCGCGTAAGTGTGTATGTTTGTTGTCTGTTTGTGGTTGTTGAAAGGTCGGCGGTGAATAGGCTTGATAAGAGTGGAGGATAAGATATGCCCTGTGGTGACAGTACTCCAGTTTTGATGTATTAATTATCGTATTTTGTGGTTATGCAATATTTCATGTCGTATCTTCCCGCGTTATACCCCGACCTTGTGGACGCCCCCCTCAAAACTCGCACAGAGATGTATTACACTATTTCCCCGGATCTCATTCCCCCGCTTCCTGGTTTTTAATGGGAGTTGGAAATCAAATTTTCTTAGGTTCAGTGGTTCTCACTCTCTTGATATGTCTATATATTGAATGTTAAGTTATGTTTACGAGAGTCTTTCAGGTACTGACAATTCCTAGGCTTCGCTTTAATCATCGCATTGCTCTGAAATATAATGTCTTTGCCAGTGGCTGGTTTTAAGTCACCCATAGAACGTTTGGATTGGGGGTTGGAAAAGGCTAGGTGTAAATGCAGGTTTGTGCGTTGTGTCTTGGTTTGCAGAGCAGTGCTTGGATTTTTGCTGTTTTTGGGTGCAGATATGTGATGTAATTTTTGATTCCTGAGTATGGATTTGTAGCTTTCTCGAAGTTTGATAGTGTTTGGTTAATTTTAGCAGATAAGTGCACGCAAGTGGGATCTTTTATTTAACTCTTTGAAGGGGACTTACGGTGAGAGAGTTTTTCCTGGTATTTTCCCCAAGGTTTCAATGGTTGGTGTGAATTCTTATTAATCGATAGATATTTTCCAATATAGGAGGATGAATTTAGGCTTGATGAAACGCTTGTTTATATTCTGTGGTCTACGATTTTATATTGCTAGGTCTGTGGTAGTATTTATTTCCCTTGGAAGGGCTTTTGCCAATTACTGTTTGAGGGTGTGTGGGTTGTTTGACTTTTTGGATGGATGAGTTTGCTGCACATCGCTGTTTTGGGTTGTTGCTTAGATTCATTGGTAATTCTGTTTGTGTTTCTTCCATGTCCTTATTTTCAACCTATGCTCTCTAGTTTTCCACATTTGGTGCTCTGTTGTGGGTTCTGCGATGTCTCTAGTAGAGAGGGAAGGTATTAAGTTTCCGTTCTGCGAATGTTTCATTAAATTAGTGTGGTGGGTTCTAATTAGGTGGTGTATATAATGATAGATAGATATATAGATACTTAGATAGATAGATAGATATTGATCTGTGTCATTGGTGTTGTTAAATTGTTGCTTTTGAATCAGGGTTTTAGTGCGTTTTGAGTTATAGTTTTATTGAGTATCTCTGTTGGATGCTTTGGTATAGCTGCTTTTTGGGTAGTAGATGTTGCCAACTTTTGCTATTGGCTTTGTTGAGTATTTGATGGCTATGTGATTATTTTTAGGGGTTGTTATGTATGCCGGTCTATTGATGGTGTTTATGTGGGCCAGTCAGCCTTTTAGTAGCTTGGTTATACGTCCTTCTTTGCCCATGTGTCCGGTAGTTCTGTCTTTGTGACGTTTTGATGTTCTCTTAGTGAATGTTTGCCGCGAGGTACTCGGAACACCACTGATTTTAAATACGGTGGCGTGTGTTGACCAGTTGAGAGTGGTGTATGTTTAGGGGTATTTTGGGGATAAGCAAAGGAGTTGATGCTTGGCTGCTTGTGTGTAAAGTTTTGCTTGATTTGGGTTGGGTAATATCTGTTAGTATGGGTGTTTATGTTATTTCTTTGCTATGTGAGAATGTATATATTATTCGGTTACATATGATGTGCCTTTAAGCATTTCTCATCTATGGTCTGCTTTCTATTCTGTTGGTGCTCATGATTTGCATTTGCGACTGTTGCTTTCTCTCTCTCTCTCTCTGGTAATCGATCAACTTTTTTATAGGATTGTTTAATATGTATATGCGAAATAAATAGTTATATTCCCTTCCATACCGTCCTTCTAATCCTAATAACTATAAAGTTTATATGATATATAGTTAGTTTACCCTTCGTTGCAAATGTGCTCCTCTCATAATATACTAATGTAGTAATATATATATATACTTATCCGCTAAAGTTTCTATATAATATAAGTGATATATATCTCTACGAGTATAATCTCGAAATTGTGTTTATATAAGTATGTCATACTACTCTCCTACCAGTACTTATATTCCTGAATCACCTCTTCCATCTGAAATATTCCATCGTTACTATATATATACCTCAGATTCCAAATCCTTAAATGTTATACTATTATTTATATACGGTTTACATATAGATTCGGTTTATCATATTAATGAGACTACAATCTACTACTTTTAGTAGTATGATTTCCAGGTAATCCTATTACTGCTCTACTCATACTACTTAAGTTCCAAGATAACTATTAATATAATAATTATAATATATATATAATACCTCCTTCATTGGCTACTATATGAATCAATATAGATATGATATGGTAGTGACATGAGTTCCAATACTCCCTTCACCGTCGCGCCGTCGTAGGACCACCTGTGACACCTAGAGACAACGAGGCATGTAGTGTTTCACCGTATTAACATGTTCGGCTAATCGTTGAGAAAATGCTCAGGACGGACGCGCGAAGCTACAAGCGCCGCCCAGATATAAACTCTCTCTCAATTACCTGGAAACTAGAGGTCCTCGGAACCACGCAGACTCTATGGATTTATTACATAGGAAACGAAATAGGATACGAATTTTGATTGCACTGTTTAAATCTTATATTTGGTTTAAATTGGCAAATAAATTTGTGCGCTGGTACGCTTATAGAATGGAAAGGAGTTATCGTGGCGATGTAATTTGAAGCGCCAGCCTTATTATGCTTTCATAAATCGTGGTGAAGAGATGTCCGAGGCGTGAATAACGTCTGACTGAGGGGTGAAGAAAGCGCCGAGATTTTGAGGTTATCGACGAGGTTATCTATTTGTTAACGAACTTACGACGTGTCTCGAGTCCAGGAATAAAGCAAAATCGGTGGTTTTACTTTTCGGTGACACATAAAGAATTACACCCTTTTCTTTTCATGCAGGACAGCTTGCAGAGGTGGCTAAACGAGAGATTGATTATTTATAAGTACCGGGTTAGCCTTTTTAATACTCAAGATGGAAAATTACGGATTATAATAAGGTATATGCTCCACAACAGCGGGGCATCATGAGGAGGAGATTGTTAAATTTAATTCATTAAATTTTGGAGTGTGGAGGGTGGAGCATAACACATGCTGCATTTCTACATAGGTGATTTAAATGCCAAGAGAGGAAGGAAGATAATGAGGTGAGAGATATTGGGCTACACATGGGAAAACGAAGAGAAACGCAGAGAGAAGAGGCTCACTATGACATATATGATCATTGAGAATGGAATATTTAAAAACTTAATTGATTAAATGAATCTCAGATCAAACACGGGATGATCTACTAAATCACGATTATAGATGCAAACCAATAACCCGAAAAAGACTTCTTGACAAAAAATTCCTATTTAATAGATTTATACTTCATCGTTCTTTGGATTAACGCGTGACAGGTGTCGCTCGCGGTCGCTCTAATATTAAAGGCTTCTTTCCGGGGTTCTCACAGTTCCTTGCTACTGATCATAGGATTTGCGGTTGACAGAGGATAGATGATGTTGCACAGAACAAGCTGGATCTGCCAGTTTGCCCGTAGAAAAAGGAAAGTAACTTAAGTTGAAGCCACTGAAAGAGCGCGAGGGCATGTGAGGAAGGAAATAATGTGGAGAAAACTAAACGGACAGTTACGTTCGCCGACAATTTGGAGAGAAGATAATAACAATGAATTATGATAGGAAACATATATTAGTGAATACCGCATTAGAAACGTGGAGTGATAAATAGGCGTATGGAGTGACAGGAGGAAGAAACAAACACATGGTGGTGGAAATGAAGATGTGAAGATGAGAGCAGTGAGTGACATAAATAGAAACAAGTATTAATAAAATTTAGAGTTGTTATGATGAGGAAGAATACAGAATAGAAGAGCTGAATTCAGTCGATAGCGAACAGCAGCAAGAGATAGTGAAGAGGGAAGCAAATAAAGGGCTAGATGGCAGGAAAGCATGCGATGCAGACATGAATTGGATATTGAGAGGATAGCGATGGGAGGAAAGAAGCATTTTCAATAAGATAGCAAAAGACGTGATTATAAAATCAAGCTTTCACCTCTAATAGTATCAAAAAATAAGATGGATAGTTATGGCAATAACTTACAGCCACAGAAAGAGGGTAAATTGAAGGTGGACTCTGCAATCTCTTTGGAGAACAGGCTATATGATAGAAGAAGGGAGGAATGTGGAAGGTTAGGATCAGTGGAGCGGGGTTGAATTCTGTATCTAAATGGTAACTGATTTGGGTGAATATGAGGAGGCGTTTGATCAAAAATGAAGAAAAGAAAGCGCCGGGCGAGATCGAATTGCAAGATTGAGTTAAAGTGCAATAGGGTGAAGAAGAATTGAGAATTTTTTAAGGAGAATAAGATTACGTCGCATTTGGACTTTTAATAAAGTTTTGACATGAGTGGATATAAGGTGTAGTTTCTTGGGTTAGTAGGTTGAGATTAGTTGTTTTGTCCATTGATATAATGGGAGAAAGGCTGATACTGTGTAGATTGTGGAAACTATAGGGGAAATAGCTTTATTGGACCATATAGCGAAAGGGTAAAAAAGAATTTTAGAAGGAAGATTAAGAGGAGGTAATAGAGATACAGTGAGGTAGGACAATAGTCGTTTACAGAGGGCAGGGGATTTTTTGAATTTATGTAAAATAAGTAAAGTCTCGATCTGCTGATTGCTTTAAGAATGTGTGAAATGAGTTGGTTGATTTAATAAGATTCCGGGAATATATCCCTTTCTTGGACTTGCGCATGCATTTGATCGGTATGCCGATTTCTGAGGGGCATGTTGGTGTTGTGTACGAAGTTGGAGGAAAGCTGGAGTGTGAGCCAATAAAAAGCTTGTATACGTTATATAGTGAGATTGTAAAGTAAGATGGATGTAAACATGAGAAATGGCTTTGAAGTGGGTACGGTGGCAGTGAGACAGGGCAGGATCCTGTCTCCGTATACCCTAGATAACTTACTTTGGACTGGTAAGTAATCAGAAAGCGAATAGTATTAAGAGACTTTCTAAATTGCTATGGTGATTTTATTAATGTAGTGACGCGGATTGGTTTTGGCAAGCGGTGAATTTGAATGGAGGACATTGTTTATGTATAATATCCACGGTCTCTCGAGAGGACCTTTATGAAAGGTTTGACATAAATTTGAGGGATAATTGAGTTTTCTAGAGCTATCTTTAGAACTTAATGAATAAGGGAAAAAGACAGTGGTTAAGTGAGAGTGACCTGATAATACACGAGAGGTATATGCATTGGAGAAGTGGTGAGTCGTACTATTGGATGTTTATGCAAAGACTGAGACAATGTGTATGGATCAAGTGTGATCTGTAGGCGTGATAGGTGGCATGTGTTTACAAGAAGTGGATGATGGGATTGTATTCTCAGTGGTAACGTTGTAGGCTATTAAGATATGGAATAATGTTACGCTTATTACTCTTAGCTTTAACTCTATCTTTACATGAATAGCGTTAAATTCCTGATAATGAAAATCGAGAAAAGGTGGTGAGAAAATTATAGTAAAAGATGAAGAAATAGAATAATTTGATAGAATGAAGACCATACTGGATACCCACAAAATAAGGTTGCACTAATATGGATACAGAATAACATGGAGACATATACAGAAGGAAAGAAAAAAATAATCGAAGCTGGCCGCAATGAAGGGTAGAATAGAGTGACAATAGATAGTTAAAGTACAGAAGGCAGAGCTTAAACTAATAGAGGTAAGAAACTGAGCGGGTATAGGGAGAAATATTTTACAATGTGTGTTACATAATGGAAAGGCCGGTGATAGCATCGGCTTGGAAGACTGTTCGAATGTGGTCGGGAGTGATATCATGCTATTATGCCTTCAGTTAAGCTGCCGTTAAGACGTTGGATATGAAGTAAAAGGGTGGAGTGGAGAGAAGTAAGTCGAGGGGGAAGATAGAAAAATGGCGTGGAGAGAGCCCAAAGAAAACTATGGACTGACCGCGAGTATTCTGCAGCGTAAGACTTGAAATCCTTCCCTGCAGATGAAAATATTTAAATATTTTAACGAGTATTTAAATAGTGTTTACTGGTTGGGGAAATATTAGTATACTTTATTATTAATTTGCTTGTGTACGTTTTCGTAATATCAATTACATTAGCTTCGCCTTTGTATATATATCTTTTTATATATGGTATTTATTGGCTCTTATTATGTGACTGTGGTGGTGCTTCTATTACGCTTTTTAATGCTTATATATTAAAAAACCGATTAATATATATATAGCTATATATATATATTAAATGATTAATACCTACTATATATATAGGTTCCTATATATATATATATATATATACTATAGTAAGATAAATATATATTATACACTATATATACTACTATTATATATTTACTTTTGATATTACTTTCTCGCAGCTGTCCACCCTCCATTCAGAGAAGCCACACCTCTCGAAGATATCGCCGCGAATTTGGCTTCCTTCATAAGATATCGCTTAAACTCTGTGATGTTTTCCAGTTGCTCTGGACGCATGATTAGTGACAACGTCGAGGAAGTGAGACAGTCTTCCGGGTGCGCCTCGTTTGATTATTTGTGCTTCAGTATATTTGTGTCGTGTCGTCCTGGTGATGGTTAACCTGTATTTGTGTTGTTATGAGGATTTGTTTGCCAATAATAGGCTGGGAAGATGGAGATTGTTTTAACCTTTAGTGACGAGTAGAAATTGTGAAGTGCAGCTGTGAACATAGGTGTGAGATGTTATGTGTTCAAGAATGTTAGTCCACAACCTGCTTGACCTATATATTCTAAATTGCTTATCTTATGTGGTAATATTTTTGCTTCTCATGTAAGTGTTGTCATGACAACCTGTTATAATTTGAGTGCCTTGTTTTGTGGGTAGTTTTGAGTTTTCTCAAGTTTCCCTTGGTTAAATGGGTGCCATATAGGTGATGCGAAATTTAGTGTTGGACGGATGTGTTGTTTTGTAGATGGTGATGAATATTTGTTTATTGTAGTTAATGTCAGTGCAAGCTATGGTTCTTAGTATGTTTAGTTTCTAGCTAGCAGGTGAGATGATATGTTTCATGGTTTTGTGAAGGTTTAGGCGTGTGGCCAGTGTTACCCCAAGAATTTTTGTTAGTGTTTTGTTTATTTTGGGATAGCTATATTGTTTAAAAAATTTGGCGGGTTTAAAGTGCAAGTTTGGCAATCTTGTGTGTGATATAGTTTGTGATTAGATGGTTTTTTATGTGATGGCGAGATATGTTGTTTACGTATTTAGCCAGAAGTTAGATTTAGGTTGCATTTTATGAGCGAGTCAGAGAATTGTTCTGTTTAGCGTTCATGTGGTTGGTTGATTCATACGGTACGACAAATCATCTGCGGTTAGGTTGTATTTATTATTTGTAGTGGAGTGATGTGTGGTTATTTAGTTTTTACCAGGTCGGTGGAACACTGTTAAATATAGTTGATATAAGGTAAGGGGATAGGTGATTTTGCTCCTTTGAGGCGCCATTTGAATTTTATGATTCTACATGCGCCGGCGATATTCTTATGTTGTTCTTATTATATCTGTTATTGTGGGCTGTCTGGCGATGAGAAGTGGTATAACCATATTCTTTTTGAATTAGTCTTAATTAGATAAACTGTGGATTTTTTGATTGTATCACTTTTGTAAGTATTCTTTATAGTTTGTTTTGGGACTTGTATCAGAGCTTTGTTTATGTAGATTGTTACAGTTTTTTAGTGTTTTTATGTGTACATGGCGCGTGTGCCGATTTTAAGATATTTATAAAGATTAGGTTGAATGGTGTTTGCTAAAGCAGATTGTAGGTTTGTGGTTTTGCGGAAACGTGTTGAAATGATTAGTTTGGGAGATTATGTGTGTTTTTAATGAGCTTTTCTAGTTTAATAAGTGACTTATATTGGCTGATAGCATGTGGAGAATTGGCGACGATAGAGGAAGGGTTTGAGGGTCTTTCCCTGGTTTTAGTTTGGGAGATGATTTTGTTCTTTTCCAGATGTAGGGATTAAAATTTTGTTTAATGGACAGTTGTATATGTGTTAAATAGGTTAGTGCGGTGTTTAATGGATGAAAATTATATTTGAGCATTCGGATGTTTTAGATCCAAACTCAGGTTTAAGAGTTTATGTGACCATTTTTTATGTCATTTGGTGTAATTCTTATTGTTTGGTCGTGATTACAGTATGATTTTTCTACTGGCGAAGTTGAGATGGCATATTTTCTGTTTTTGTGCGGTGGGAAGGTTGAGACTAAGTGTTTTTTGCCAAAAATGACTGATAGCGAGGTTTGCGTGTCGTTTTGCTGCTTTGTGGAGCTTGAGATTTGGGATTTTTGGTTATGATTGAATGTGCTGGCGGTGACCGATTGCGTAGCTTTTGCATTTTTTCAGAATTTTATATAGGCGAATTCAAATGTATGGTGTTTGTGTCTTAGGTTTACAAGTGCGGTCAAACTCGAATGAGGCTTACGTTGTTTGTACGCGTGTGTGTCGCTTGGTTGATATTTGCTGATTTGCTGTGCTTATTAATTATTTATTCATTCTGCGTGAAGGAATGAGCTGAATATACTTTTAGAACCCTGCTCATTAATGTCTCTTCCTTGTGTATAATACTATGTTGCTATTAATAGCGCGCTCTCCTAAATGCGTGGCGTTTACCATCCGTCCTTTGAGCCGCTCCCTCTCTAAGTTGTATAACGACATCTTTATGTCTTCGGTCGCTCTGTAGAGTCCTGTATGTTTGTTTCCTTCTGAGTGGGACGTTGGTCATGGATTCTCTCAATAATAGTATGTAATATTCAGTTAGTACTTAACTGCGTGATCCAAATTGTAATAGCTTGCATAATTTCTATATATAGATGTGCGGATTAGTCTCTTGCATACTCTTGCAACATAATGACTTCTTAATACCTCTGGATAATATTTATTCTTCTCTTTCTTCTACCTTTCCCCGGTGAAAAACTCGTCTGGGTGGATTGCCCCGATCATGTTGTGATTCTACGTCGATGGTGTGAAAATTTTTTCCTTCGTTTTGTCTGGAAAATCTAGCTATGGATTGATATTGTCCAATCTTTTTACAGATTTAGTATAAAACAATTAGCCTCGCATGATTGTTCCTGAATCTAATGCTATTGTAGATTAATGTAAAATCCTATGTTTTACTACAGGTTATGAGACCAAGTTTTGTTTGTGTTTTTTTGCTGGCAATTTTATAAAATTAGGTTACGTTGCTTTAACATTTGATTTCAAGGTTTTAGTAGGTATCTCTCATCGGTGTTAAGTTGCCGCGTTGATATTCTTTTATAGGTTTCCCTAGAAAGGTATGTCACTCTCTGAATGTCTCGCTAGATTTTGAATTAATGTATTGTGAGAAGTTTTAGCGATAGCTGTAATTAGTGAATTGCAGCATTGGCAGAAACAAAATATCTCCTAATTTTAGATATGCTCTGGTGATTTTTAGAAGCCTTGCTTCCCAATGAAGAACAGAATAGAAAGTGCTAGAAGTTCACAGTCTATTTCTCTGTATAAGCGTTACTTCAAAGATGTGCTTAATTTCATGCTCTTTTCGCTTATTTTTGGTTTTTCCTTTACCCTCCTCTATGAATCACGCGCGGTCGGAGATGATTTCTGTTTCTGTTTGCCATTGGAGTTCTATTTGTAAATTTTGGTGACAAAATGTTAGCTTGGGGGATGTGTTGATGTGAGACGTTAGTGGTAGTGGATATTTTAAATTTCGGATAGCGAAATATATTAAGGTGGAAGGAAGTGTGTGTTAGGAAATTTATTTACTATGTCGTCATTTTGTAGAGATATGTTTAAAGGGTGAATCTAGAATAAAATATTAAGGTTGAGTTTTAACTTTTTTTGATGGTCGCGTTTGGGATCGTGGTGCATACTCTATTTGGGTGTTAGCTTGTGCGTGGATTGTCTGGCAGGACATTAGAAAATCTCACCTTCCTTATTTTGAATTGGGTGTGTGGACGCTCTCCGCTCATGATGAAGTGATGCTAGGAGTGGGTGGAGTGTTAGTATTAGACAGTTATTTCTGGAGAGTGTTCGTGGATATGGTGTGCTGCTATGTGAATCGCACTTAGGAAATGAACATAGTGGATTGTATGATGTGTTTAGTAGACCTTTTTCTGATATTTGTGAGCTGTGATTAGGTCAGACGAGGAATGCTAGTCTTATTTGTTTCTGTAAGGAGGACTCTGTGTGAATTAAAGTCGCTGCTGTGATGAAGTTCCGTGATTTGATGCCATGGTCTCCTAGAAGTGACAAAGAAGGTCTGGCGTAGATATGAAATATAGAGTATATAATTCCACCGACGATGCGGAATGCAATCCACGACGTTTCTCGGGAGAGGTTAGAAAAGGAGGAGAATAAGAATTATCCGGATCATTCAAAAGAAAATTCAGTATGTGCAAGGAGTATGGAGAAGCAATTACCGATCTAAAATATCATTTTGATATACATAGATATTGATATTTGATTCCACGAAAGAAACTATTGGAAGAATAACAGAGAGGTAAGAATTGGACGTTTTAAAGCGGTTTTTAAAGTATTTAAAGTCTTCTTAGGATAGGAGTAGAGAGGAAAACGTGAGTTATGAATGAAGTGTCGCTTAAATAGGTATGTTATTAAGGTCGCTATTAGGGTATTGCATACTCGGTGCTTCTCTTTTTCAATTGGAATGTATCTGCAATAATAGAGGATCAAGTATATCTCTAAAGGATTGAAGAATAGTTCATATAATTTCTGAGTTACTGATGTGGTTTTCTGGGTGAAGCGTTGTCGCTTCTAGTAAATTTATGGCCAATGTGATATGTTATGTGTTTTGTTGGATATTTGGAAGCTATTTCAACTTTCGCTTTGTTGTGTTATACAATTCTCTAGAGTTCCTTTAAATCTCTTCTAACTCGGTGGATATGTATATATCGGCTCTTCTATACATTAATTAGTATGTTAGCCAGATATTAGATTTTTGATGCATATGTTTTGCTTATCGCAATCGAAATTTCTCTGTTGTTGATGAGACCGCTTAGCTGTGTAATATATTTTCGGATTGGTAGGTCATACTTGAGCAGAGTTATCTCTCTGGTGTGTGCTGTAAGATGCGAGATAAGTATATGTTGATAAGGTGAGCTCTCACAAGATGCAAGTAATTGGTGAGGTCAAGCAAAACGCGAAGACATGATTATATCGGTGAATCTTACATCTTCAGGAGCTGAACTATGGATTATATAGTTTCACTAACCTGTGTCTATAGACAAACATGTGGCAGAATTAGATCATCTCAAGTCCAGGATATTAGGATTGGACAACAAATGTATGCCTTGACAATAACTTAGGATTAGTATGTAGGATCTTGCAGGCATCGTGACAGGGAAGGGTCTAGCTCCCAAGGGAGAAAAAGTGTGAACATATCTCGAGTTAACTTTAAATGCTAGTGATGTAACTATTCACAGTGTGATGAGTGTCACAAAAATATTGTATTCCTCTCTGGATCCTCTCTCTGGAAGAGCTCTCGGTGCGGCGTTTATCGTTCATTCTTTATCTCTTCGTGTTGTCTTCAGTGATCTCTATCTCAAGGAAAAAATGCGGAGTAGGAGTAGTAGATCAACATATAAAAGTAATAAAAACAAAACATATAAGAGTATGTACAGGTTATGGAGGGGGGAAGAGGTAATTGGAATAGAGTGCTGAGGATTTAGAAGTATCCCAATCACTAAAATAGATATGTGTAGGTATGTAACTTAGGTTACTAATAAGATAAAAATAGATATATACTGGGATATAGACTTAAAATGTATACTTACGATACATAAATATATATCGACATTCATCGCGCGTAAAACACACCGAAGTTCGACTACTTTTATATAACCCTATAAATTCATAAAATCTCGCGGTTTAGAACACGACGTATATGTTATAGAGTTTGAATCTCTTAAATTAGTTATTATATCTCAAATATTTACAGATTTCATACTTATACTTTCAAGGATACTCGCCGGTTGTGAATATTAAGCATGAGTAGTGTAACTACTTAGTTTATATTATATATTGTTGATATTTACTTTGTAGGTTATAAATAAATTAGTATATAATTGTATTGATATTATATGATTGATTGGTTAGAGTCTGGGTTTATGGAATAGCTCCAGTTTGGCTGGCAAAATCCGTACTAACTCGATGTAGGTAATTTGGACTCTTGTATAGAACGTGATAGGTAGAGAAGGTTTGATAGGTACATTATTAGAAGAGGAGTTTGTACACCGTTATATAGGGGTAAGTGATCAGAATGGTAAAGTAGTTATGTAGAATTATTTCTCGTACGGGGTCACATCTTGAGAATAGGATAGGAGTTAGTGAGTTAATCAAGAACACTTAAGTGAATATTGTGATGCGAAAGTTCGGAGGTAAATTAGTAGATGGAAGCTAGTGTCAATCAGTGAATAAGGAATTATATATCCTTATTGACAAGGGTAGGATCGTAAGAGTGCAATGTAAATTGGTGCTTGTGATTTAATATGGTGAATCTGGCAATTTTGATGAATAATCGTAAAGATATAAAAGAAGTCAACATCTTCAAGGGTTGACATAGATAATAATGTTTATTAATAGAGGGAGTTTTCAGATGTACGGGAGAAACATATACACAGAATATAAGATATCGTAGTACATCTTTCTATATCTGGTAAATTCAAGGAGATATGTCCCAGATGAACTAATATCTGAGTGCTAACTAGTACCCAGGGCCCCCAAAAATTGGATCAACTGAATAAGCGCAATAAAGGGAAGGGTAGTTCTGTGCTAATTTTATCGACATTGTTTTGAATGACTACTAAATCAGAGGGAGAATAATAGGGTTATTTTTGAGCATCTCTGCATTCTCGCTGCTTATGTACTATAGCTCTGTTATCTATCTAGATTCATCATAGTGAACAAGCAGTAACACGAGTTAGCATACTGTAAGGACGCGCTTCGCTTATAAAAATGATATAGGCCACTACAGCCAGAGGATCGTGCGCATAAAAATCTTACGAAAAGAACTGGTCTATAACTCACCTCGAATAAAAATGTTCCATTTTCGTTAGTGAACAGTAGTGGAGGAATAGTTATAATACTTGGTAAAGAGTACTTTCATCTTCGGAGGCTCGTATATTTTCCTCAAATTCCATATTCTGTAAATACGGTAATAGGCAAGAAGTCATGCTCTCTAAACACCTTTGTGTGTTGATATATCTTGCAGTGGTGAATCGACTATCCTCGCGCCTTGTGAAAATGAAAATTTGGAGGTACACTTACTTATTGGTCACCCAGGAAATGGTTCTTCAAAGAACAAAGATTGAATCAAATGTTAGCAGCTCTGACTAAAAGAAGAGGAAGGAGAACTTTATGCTAGAGACTCACAGCACAATCTTCTCAAATCAACTATCATCGAACTCAAAACTGGATAATTAGTTGGTTGATAAAATTGGAAAGAATGAGAGGTGAGCGAGGGGCACTGGTTATAAATCCTTCATTTTGGAATCTGAACTGCTTATCCAATAGAAATATCTTCTTTCGTAATAATGAATATGTGTGTTAAATATGGTGATATTAATAATTCCTATTTAAGGATATTCTTGTGCCAAAGATGAGTCAGATGGAACCCTTTGGGTTGATTTAGTCTTATGTATATGATGATGTATATAGGTATTGTATGAAACTATTGTCTTAGGAGAAGAAATTTAACCTCAGGACTATATTAGAGGTATAATTAGAATAGAATTACCTAGGGGGAAATTAGTAGTTATTTAGTAATACTATTACTTCTTTGATGTGCTGGTCCCTCTATTATGTATTGTTGATTGATACAGGCTAATAGGCACGTGTGTATTAGGATTCCTAGTATGATATATTTAGTGATTATATAGTTTATTCCCGTATTATAAATATATATATATATCCTCGTCCTAACTGAATGACGACAATCTCTAAGGTCCGGTGAGGATCGTATGTTTATTTGGATTGAGACTACTTATTGTTTGTTATGCTCTTTGTAGAACATTATGAGAGTATATTCGGCAAGCATTTTGGTTCTATGCTGATCCGTGAATGAACTTATGAGTTTCTTTACCTATAGACACAGTATATGCAATGTTGGTTTAGTAAAATAAACCTTGATATGTTTCTCAGTGAGCTCCGTATTATTGTGGTTTTATTGTTGTTATATATTAGGACAGTAAGGTATATATATATATATATATTATATAATAATATATATATAGGATGGCTAAATATTTATTAGTATATGCATAATTATACTAAATGTCATTATATACATAATTCTATATCATCATCGTATTATTTATGCTTATTGATAATATTTGAAGTAGTAAAATATAACTAAATAATAGAATTGTAGGGCCCCCTTCCTAACTGTACGGTATCAAGACCGTATACCACTTAGGCTAGTAGGAAGTAGGTTATGGTATATAGTGAATGATGCTCGGCCAGTTCGGTTTGAGATTTAAGTTTGAACAGAGGAGTACCAGGAATGACTCACGTGGTGGAGACTCTCCAATGGTGATCATTTTGCGCTCACTGACGCGGTAATGTTGAGATAGTCGCCCGAATATTTGTGGGGATAATTGAAAGTGGAGTGTTTTTGGCATCGTGAGTGTCAGATAGTGGAGGGTTCAGTATTATGGGATGATTTTGGCTGTGCATACTATGGACGAGTGGAACCACAAAATGATGTTGTGATATGGTGCTCGATCTTAAAAGTTAGGGGATTGGTATAACGGTGGTTATGGGGCAATCAATTTGGCATTGGGTGTTCGGGAAGAAATAAAAATGGTAGGAAAGGGGAAAGAATTTTATTTTCTTTTTGTTGTGAAGTTATTTAGTGATTTTTATGTCGTCATAAGATAATCAATTATCTACGACACTATGTCATCAAGTAGCTAATATACATAGGTTTTTTATTTTAGTACTAAAAGTTGGTGATAAAGGGATAAGAGATTCAGGTTATCGAAGTGAAACGTTGATGAGGTGATAGAATTTTAGATGATTGGTGATGAGGTTGATTATGTAGATAATGGATGTCTAATTCTACAGGAGCGTAAGTTGTTATAGAGACTAGGCGCCACTATATACGAGATGGCTTAATATAATGTTGATTCTATGTAAAATGTTCGAGAGGGGCCCTTCGGTCATGGAGAGGGAGATGTTTGAACTCTAAGGATAGGAATTTGAGTAATGTAAAAATGAGGAGGATGTGGATGTGATACAATACGTAAAATAGAGCGCATAAAGTTGGAAAAGATAACTCAGCTACAGCAAGCTGAAATTATCAATCGCCAAACTTACGATAGTGAACAAGTTGATACTGAAACAAGATGCTGGGAATCAACATGAAGGGAAGCTTAGATTGTAGTCAGGTGCAAAAGGGAGAGATGAGGCGTGGATGTGCTAATAGGAAGTTGAATGTTAACAGTGTAGAGTGACGTGGTGGAAGATTGATAAGAGGTGATGCAAGCTGTGTTTTAAAGTATAATAGGAAAAGCGTGGTTCGCAATATACGCTAAAAAACCTAATAAAGCTGTGAGAAAAAAATGTGTTTTTGGTTAATTAATATAATCGCGCGCAAAAAAAAAATGTAATACTTATAAATCGTTAAATTATGAGACATAATTTGTAAATACAGAGATGCAGTTAAGGATGGCAGTGAGGCAAGTCTCTCGTCAAGGTGGATCACATGGGGCGAATTAGGTAAGTCTCTTCTCGCACGCTCAAGTGGGTTATAGGTGAGGAATGAAGTACATAGGTTGAAATCTGTCATGGATTTAGAAATAATACCTGAATTTAGTGAGATGGTGCATTTCGTAATTGGATGACTGGGTTTTTTGTGTTTATGATCGAGCGAGAAAGTAGTGGAAAGAGAATTCATACTGTCGTACAAACCGTGGAAGGTCTCAGGTAACAATTGGCAGTAAAGAGGTTGTAATGTGTTGAATGCTGTCGTTTGGTTTGATGGCGTGTAAGAAGGATATTATTATTGACGGGATCGATAGGCTTGGAGTCCGGGATAAGCTATTAGAGGATGATAAATGGGATAAGAATGACAAAAGTTTGACTTGAGTTGGTGATATAAAATTTGACTAGATTGATAGAGTTGAAATTACCGGTTGAATATTAATCAGAAACCGCGCAAGCGAGTATGATTGAGTTGATAGGGTAGGATTTGGAGATGTTGTTAAGTTGTAACCATAAGCGGTGTGTATGACTTGTTTTAGGATAGGGTTCCAAGGGATTGGAGAAAAGAGTTCAGTATGTCCCTCGCAATAAGGTCATAGGTTAATTAAAGTGTGTATAACACACGCAGTTGAATTACTGCTCAGGTGCTTTTGATGTGGAGAGATTTCTCGCTCTATAAAATTCGAGTAGCTGCATAGATAGGAGAAGGTTATATGCGTTGGACCTCTCACTCTCTGGCATCGTCTATTATGAGTGTGCTCGCTTCTCGATCGCATGAAGCGTGACTGTAGTCCTCTCCTCTTTGCAGAGAGGTGCTGGTTTGGTGTGAATAGGAGCGCTCGTGTTGAGGATTCATGATCTTTACATATAAAATTTAACTAGAGTAGACTCAGAAGAGAACAAGTACTCTTGTATTGGAGTTTCTGAGAAATATTGCAAACTCCGCTTGGAACGTTGAACTCCCCAGCTCGGTTCTTGATATTAAGGGATTCGGGATATGATAGAAATCGGAATAATAGAGGATATGTTGGTGTGTTCAGGTGTTAGTGAATTGATAATGACTCGCTCCCTATTAAGGTCTGTTCTGGGCTAAGGCTTCTGAATTGGAACCAATAAGTATTAGATATGAGAAATTCAGTTGCAAGTCGGCGAGATTAATGGAATACAATAGGTGTTGAACAAAGAGTGGACTGGAATATTTTAATTCTGAGACTCGCGCGAGTAAGGCAGAGGATAGCGTCTCTAAGTATATCCCGTTTTGGCTCCTCATTAAATTTATAATTATAGATTCGAGCGATATGTAGAAAACTTGGAGAGTGGGTACTTAGCGGGCCTGTAGATACGGCAGGATATCGCAATGGTTGCTCTAGGATGAGAATTGGAAGAAAGAAGAGTTCTGCGAGTACTCCATATAAATGAGGTAATGCACATGAATGAATGGGATAGAAGTGGGATGTAGATAGCGCACGTGTAGGAGGAGATCTGAGAAGTGAGTCGAGAGAGAGTTGATGAGAGAGAGTTTCGAGTAGCTGTGTATTTAATAGCGCGCAGTTTCAAGAAGAAGATGTGTAACGTAGGTAATCAGTGGTAAGTTATGGATTGCTCGAGATGAGAGAGCAACTCGCTGGTAGTATAATAGTAGTATAGCACGCGTATATTAAGTGCGCGGAGGCAGAGTTAGTTACTCTGTGTGCTTCTACTTTAACTATTTAGTATTATCACTGTGGGCATGAATAAATACACGGGCTAGACTTACGGAAAGTGAATGTACGCGCGACGTTTAGTGAAAGGAATGGCGGGGATAGTGTGTGGTCCTATTAATCGCAAATTGAAGTGTAACATGAACAGGTTACTATGTTTTGAGTGCGCGAGCTGAAGTGTCGTAGATATATATCAAGAGCGGATATTATTGTTATACCTGGCTAAAGTGTAAATCCCAGATAGTGAACACTAATAGGCTCTCGCGCTAAATAGAAGACGGTAATTAGATATAAAGATAACACTAGATTGGTGGTGTCAAGAAGCGCATAAGAGACTCTTGTTAGGCGTGTAGAGTGAGAGAAGAATTGTATGAAAAATGAGTAATTTACTCGATATAAAGTGAGATTTGTGTGTAATAGTAGTTGCGTAATAAAGATACTACTGCTTTTATTGTAGTGCAACTGATGGAACGTTACCGTGCTGGGTTCAGAAAACAAAATCATCGCGAGAATGATAAGTGTGTTGTTTAAAGTGTCGATGATATCGCGTGATGTAGTTAGGAATACGATACGAAAGTCGCGCTATATCCGGGAAGAAAAAAAATGGACTATGAGGATCTAAGTAGAGGGAATGCACGAGAGAATGAACGTGAAACTGTAGTGCGAAAAGGAGCTGCGCTGTAGAAGCGTGTCATTAATATTGAGTAAAAATGACGTTTCTTGAGATTTTGTGAGGAGCTGGTATATGGATTCGGTGGGACCCACCTTCGGAGGCGGAATGAAGACCCAGAGCACAACTGACGTGATACACTGTATTGCGAGATCTCGCGCCGCAGTCCCTGTGATAAGCTAATAGATGGATTTTGCTTGAAACTAGACGACCGATTGGCTCTCAACAAGTTAAGCTATTCAAAGAGGAGAGGGACTGGGTGGTTTAGAGTGAACGCTCTCTTTTTCGACTTGTCATAATTAACTTCTCTACATATCTGTTTCTCGGTTCCTGTGACTATGTCACTCTCACGCAGTCTTTGTGGCGACACATGCGCTAAGAATAAATGATTATAATAATAAATTTATGAAAGTGTTTACTTCATGGTTTTGTAATATGTAATACTATGTCTTTTTTATATAATATATATATATATATAGTAATATATCATTATAAGTAAAAGCCTTACGAATTTATGTTTTAATTTATCTAAAATAGTAATATGTAACTTATGCGGTAATATAATATGGTATTCTCCGTGTAAAATTTTATAAGTAATCTAGTGATGATTAAATCACCAAATTATGATAGTTTCTTAAATATGAGTCGATTTAATAGATGCCGTATTTGTATTAACTTAATTATAGGCCAACGCTTCTCTTACTCATCTGAGTACGTTACTATTTATAATAATTCAGCTTATAACTATATTAAGCATTTATATTAATGTTTAATATAGTATTTAATATGTGTGTTTTTTTTTCTTTTTTTCCTGGGCTATATCATCTAAACCTCCTCTTTCAAAATGAGGAAAGCTATGTACGAGCGCCGCACGCCTATAATATAATGCTTACCTCTCTCTCTCCGATACTTAACTCTGAAAGCATTTCCGCTCGCTACGCGCACGTCTTAGTAGTAGTTCTTCCGCTTCTCCTACAATATATATCAACGGAGGAATATTTCTCTCTCGAGATTTAAAGAAGATTTCCAGAATATCAAGAGTGTTAGACTTTGTTATAGAAGTTAGATAGTCGCGTTGGTCGTGTGGGTTCTTAACAAGTGATTTGTGATTCATATATAAACTTTTCATTCTCTCTTACTTATATCTTGTCATCGTTTTATCGTCTCTATGGCGCGCTTTCACTACTGGATGCATCTCGCAGATTCTATGCTAATATAATTCTGTGATTATAAAGTTTAGAGAAATTAATTGAAGGTCTCTAGGGGATAAGTCAAATGCGATTAAGAGGTTGCACAAAGAAGAAGACATGTGAAGAGTTCCCACCTCGCGTTATATCAACTCTTGTATGAAAGAGAACGCTCTCCAGTATAATATCATAAAAGATAGCTATTCCTCTCCTTCAAAGTGTTTTCTTTGTGTGTACAGTGACAGGTATATTTCGGATCAGTACTTACATTGTGTTTGGAGGAATAATATTTTGATTTTATATCATCTTACACCATTCGCTATCTTAAACTTCCTGTCATTCGTCCCTGTCTCATGATTTACCTCGTGGAACATAGGGTGGTGAGTGAATATTTACCCCTTAATCTATCGCTGTATATATTATAAAACTCATTAATAGAATATGACATACTACTATATATATAAGATAAAAGAACACTCCTAAAGTCATATATTTAGAGGGAGCGTATTTATTTTAAATAAGCATATAAACATACTTTGGAGTAATATAGGATCTGTGTTAATATGATAAGTGAATGAATGTAATCAATTACCTTCTAAAAATATAAGTAATAAATCGTCTCAAATAAAAATATAATAGTTTAAAATATCTAATAACTCATAATTACGCCTATGATCATATAGCTACGGAGGTTGCTCATTTTCTGTACATGTACGTCTTTTAAATAAATAATATCTGAAATAGTGGACGGGAATTAATCTGAGCTGAGAGTGCGGTTCATGATTTTTTTCTCATTCAGCCAGTGATACGAGTCCTCTCGTCACGCGCAATTTTGGTAGTGCCTTCCCGGATTATATAGAGAAGTAGTGAGTGTATATAAGCTATTAGATTGTAGGGGTGATATCTGAAAGACGTCTCGGTAACAATTCAATGAATACATAACTAATGTGATATGAAAAATCCCTATTAGAAGCCAGTGTCTAGATTATCTCACGTGATAATAAAGTCTCTAATAAATAAATAATAATCGCGTGCTATAACACTACTTCCATTTATAAGCGGACTAAGGGAATCAATTCGCCAGCTTTCTCTCATATTTTTATTTG
>JABUQX010020502.1:32500-47500 GCA_015478945.1 Trachelipus rathkii | reverse complement strand
GGAAGCCAAGCGTAAACAGGAAGCTTAGGAACATCCTATGCTGTAGTTTTAGGACGATGTGTTATCGAGAAACGAATAAACCAGTTTATCAAAAAAGTTAGAGGGATAAAGGCTAAAGCTAGAGAATTTACGGAGAAAGGTGATTTCTTCATGGAAAAGATTCCAATCAGAAAAAATGACAAAAGGCTTGTGTATGCGGGACCTTAGACTCACAATTTTATGATTAAAGGAGATAGAAAGAGAGAAATTAGTCCCAAGTAAAGTATTAGTGAGCTTGCGATAAATAGAAGTAGCAAGCCCACTAATAATTACTTGGGACTAATTTCTTTAGTTCTATCTCCTTTAATCAAAATTGTAATAGTACGAAGCGTGTTTACGATAGAATGAATTTTATTATTTCTTTAGACCTTTTTCGTCTACGTCATTTGTGCTTACGCTCGATAAGAAATGCTTACCCAGTTTTATCACTAATTTCCGGTTCAAATGACAGCGATTTCGTGCTAGGCTTACTTTTGTTTTTCAACAGTTGGAATCAGCTGTGATATAACACGTGGCTTTGGAATAAACGAATAAACAGAAATAAAAAAATAGCAAATGGTTAATATTACAAATAATTGATAAACTATTTGTGATGGGGTTTATCCATTTAGAAGAAATTAGATTTAAAGCTGACTTTATTGAATGAAACATTCACCAATTCAGACAGGGCCTATCACGCCGCCATCTTGTTTGTTAACATTTTTCGTAAGGACGTGCTTAAATTCGTCAAAGACGGGAAATAGCAACCATACAGAAATAAAGAAATTCCTTACTTTTGGTGAGCATGTTTACGATTTTTCGGTAAGTTTGACAAAAAAGAACGCAAACTAGAGCATTTCTTACGTTTCGAAAACATTGAGCAAAACGAAAACGGCTTTAGATCTATCAATATATATCAATTGATTTATTATATATATATATATATATATATGTATATATATATTATATATATATATATATAATTAATCTTATATATATATATATATATATTATAATAATAATATTATGATTAAAATTTATTTTATCCTTTTCTTTCATATATCATAAAATATAGAATTATTATAATATAGGTGAAAATTTGATTATAATCTTCGTAAGTAATTTAGTTAAAAATAAAGAAATAAAATTTAATAATTATAAAAAAGTAAAAGTAAATAAAAAAATAAAACAAAGTAACAAATAATAAAAATCAAGAATGGAATAAATAAAGAAAGATATATATATGAACAAGAACAAATCAAGAACAAGAAAAAGAAACTTATATCACAAAGTTAAGATATCTTCAATAAAGTTTAAAATTGGAAATTAAAAAATCAACCAGTAATATCTTCGCGAATTAAAGCGAAGCGGTAATATAATGCCATTTTACTTTAATTTCTTCATTACTCGTAACTAACTTGGTATTCACCTCTCTTTATTCCACGGTCTCTTTCTCCCGTTTATCGACAATAATAATGGACTTCAATCTTGGTGTCAGATGGCTAAAGAATTAGGCCTACAAGGCAAAACCACTGTAAAAACGATGTACAGTAACACAAAAATTGTAGACAGATGTAGATTTGATCTGTGATTTTTGGATGATGCTGCAGTACTATGAAAGAGGAAGTTGAAAGAAATGCTCAACTCAAGAAAGAGGAAGACGTTAGGAAAGCCGCGTTACTAGATAAACAATTTCGAAGAAGCGGAACGTAAACGGAACTTCGACATTAGAACCGCATACGACTGTCCAACAGTCTCCAATCTCTCCGTCCATTCAAACAATGTATCTCTCAATCGACCCAAACGGTAAGAATACCGGAATATGGCCCCGTTCGCTTGATCAAGGGATTGGAAATGGACGTCTTACATCAACGTTTCGAGAGTCTCCTGCCAGAAAACATCTTCAAGAGATCGCAGTTTTATGGCCTCTTTATTTAAGTGTGCGCTTCTAACTGGACATGCTCTGTCAGTAAATTAGCAAGTTGCCGCCCCACTAGCAAAATGATTTTTCCTAGCTGTAAAAAAGCCCTCTTATACTTAATTTAATATAACTTGAGGAATGGTTTATACGGGCTAGTTTAAGGAACGCCAAGTCTAAAGCAGAAGAGGGCTCGTTACAACTCCTGAATCGGGATTAAATCATTATCTTCCAAGGTGGAGGCTAACTCAAGTTTTAACCAGACTTCAGGTTTAACCGATCTCATGGTGGGTCGATCAATTTATCACCTGTTGCTTCAAGGACTAGCAGATTCATCTTAGAGAGACGGATCTCTGTAAACTGACGTTGCTTTGCGCAGGATAAATTTCTTCATGCAAGCGGGAAAAGAACCTTTTGTACCAAAGGCAAGATTTGAACCCTTCTGCGGCATCTGGTAGTAACGAGGAAAAAATAAGCCATAATACTAAACGCCAACACACCAAAGGTTTGCGGAATATGCAACAAAGTCGGCCATGATTCCAATGCTTGTTTTATTCTGCCCAAACGGAAACAATAGATTTTCGCGTAACCGGCAACATTTTGACAATAAGTATAATCGTTTGACAAGGACGGCGAGAGAATGGCACGCACCAAGGAAAGAAATTACACAATGCAGCTGTTTCATTGATCATTTGATAAGTCTGCTCAACAAAGAAGATTTTGCGCGGGCCTGCCCAAATTGGTGGGAAGTATCTATGTGTATGATGTGAGTAAAATGTGTTAAAGAAGGCATGTTGCATGTCCGACGTAATCCAATACCCCGTTATAACCATGTTCATGTCAGGATAATTTCAAAGTCAGACATTACCCTCATGCCTGTTACGGAATGGCTCTATAAATTCCTTTTGAGGTATCCATTACTTCGTGTACAGGGTATGTAGCGGTTGTATTGTTGAAAAAGGTTTGTTGAAAAGACCATCAGTTCAAGGAAAAATTTAGGGAAAATGCTCCTAATAGAGACAACACCCTTAGAACAGCCCCAGAAGCGAGAATTTGGATTTCAGACACCGCGTTTCTACCGGGTTATGTAGCAAGCTTTATGTTTCAAACAGATTAGCACTCTATGATTTAACATTGGGAAATATCCCAGGCGCGTTAGGTCCGGAGACAATAGGGTTCGGAATTAGTGATAAAACCAATATCAGCAAGGACACACCCGTTGTCAAAACTCATGAAGCTGAAACTACTATAGAAAATCGTAAGACATGGGAAAATGTGAATGTAAACCTCCTATTACAAAAGCAAGGGAATTCCTCAAACTCAGACCGTTTTGAAGCGAGTGTTGGAGAGGCTATACAGTCTATGAGGTGACGACAGAGGCGCCTGAGTGTGTTAATAGTAGAGTTGATGCGGCATACCATCCGTTTAGATTAAGGTTAGACAAAAACCAGAGCTTAGATGTCAGGAAAGATAAATTGATCGAGCTCCAAGAGACAGATCGCACTTTGGGAAAAATCCGTGATATGTTTGGGATAGGCGACGAGAGATTTGAAAAGAAAAATGGGATACTATACAAGAGAGAAAAGGAATGGTGTGGTTGACAAAAAGTTGATAGTACCACACGGACTAAGGGCAACACTTTTGGAACTGGCCCACGAATCTCCATTAGCGGGACACTTAGGCATAAAGAAAACATCAGACAGACTTCAAATTTGTTTTTACTGGCCAAGGTTACATGATGACGTGTGCCGTTTGTGTAAGTCATGTGATCCGTGTCAGAAGACTTACCCGAGATGTCGGAAGGCTGGGGCTCCCCTTACCCAGGTACCCATCATCGATGAGCCTTTCAAGAGTCGCGGTGGATATTGTAGGTCCCATTAATCCACCATCGCAGGAGGGATATAAATATATACTAACATTGGTAGATTATAGCATACGCTACCCGAAGCCGTACCAATGAAGAATATTACAACTCAAACTATGGCAAATGATCTGGTTGACATTTAGTGTCGTCTGGGTATTCCTCAGGAGATGTTGTCGGATCTTGGGACTCAGTTTGTGTCCCAATTGATGAACGAGGTATCAAAATAACTTAATATCATATCTTTGCCTATACATTGTGAAGGCCATAATTTTGTGATAATGAGATCCGCCAGACAAAATTTATAATTATGGAAAATTATCGTTAGTAATTTCTATTTGATTTTGGATAAATGTTAAATTATTCTATAATACATATAATTTTATTTAATATGAGAATTTATTTATTTTAGATGAAGTGTTAAAATCAGGGCTGCGGAGTCGGAGTCGATAATTATGTGCAAGTGGAGTCGGAGTCGAAAATTCCTGTGTAAGGGGAGTCGGAGTCGAAAAATTTTAGAACTATTATTATTATTATTATTGAAACTGAAAGTATTAAACTGTTAATTTTAAAATGGCTGTTTTATAATAAAAATAATTTTCATTATAATTGGTTATCCATTTGTTTCCGAAACTGAAATATATTTGTTTGTCATGTGTTGCGCTGCGCCTGCATCTTTATGTCTTTACTATAGATGCAGCGGATGGTGATCTTTTGACCTATGCCGCGGATGGCGGATAGTAAAATCATTATCCGTGGATTGAGGTTGGTGTATTTTAGTCTTGAGCAACAAATATATATATATATATATATATATATATAATAATATATATATATATATATATATATATATATATATATATATATATATATATATATATATATATATATATATATATATATATATATATATATAATCATATATATATTTAGTGATAGCACTTAAAAGTCTACTTTTTTTGACTAAATATTTTGTGGCTCCAAAGACAGGCATTGTTTTTTCAATTGTGAAACGTGACAATGTAAGAATTTGAATCTTGCGATCATTAGTATTTGCGTCCTTATAAGCAGCTATTAGATTTGAGACTAAGGTTTCAGAACTGCAAAAACAATAAATAGAACAAAATTGATACAATATTTAAAGTAGAATATGTGTATTTACTATAGCATATAAAGTATAGACATCTAAAACTATATGTACATCAAGGTAGATCATGTATTTGGAACCGGACATTTCTTCATCAGTCATTGTAAGGTTTTGGATTATACTTGGTATTCAAATTTTCAGCATCGTAAGACCTCACTATTTTTTGTATGGAGGAGGCTGCTGCTTCTGTTCTTTCTTCCACCATTGTTGATATATGTGATTTATGTTTTCCCTATGGTAATAAGATTAGGAACAAATTAAATCCTTTATTCAGACTAACCTTTGACCAGATCAATGGTCGGGAAGTACTTCATTCCTTGTAATCTAGATAATATCTCCCTTTATTTTATTTAAGGCCCTATAGTCCATGCATAACCTAATGGTACCATCTGGCTTGCATATAGGTACTACAAGTGCGGAATATGGTGATTTACTCTGCCTGATGATTGCCATCTCCTAGTCTTTTACAACACTCCTCTATTTCTTTCAATACTGGACCTTGTAATCGTCATACAAGATCCTCTCTAATTCTCTCAATTTTATGCTTGATCACTGAAGTACAATCAACATCAGAATTTTTCAAACTCAAAACTGAAGGATAGTTACTTAAAAGTGTAATTTAGTTTGAGTATTGGACTCAGTTAGTGGTTGATAGGTTAACCCCTAGGCTAGAGTAGTTAAGAGTTTTCCTGTATACTGTGTGTGTGTGTTTGCAGTGTTTATCTTGAATTATTAAATAGTTTTCTGTATTTCAATACGTCTTTAACAATTGTTTATTAATTTGGTGTAATTTTAATTTAAAATTAGTTTGCCCATAGCCTAAGTTAGGCTAAACTTTATTAATTTTTTAGTATTAGCCTTAGCTTAGGGGCCTAGGTATTCTATATTCAAACTTGTTTTTGAGATATTAATTTAGGCTAAGCTAAATTTGGGCTTGTTTAAATTTTTAACCTTATTTCAAAAGAGAGAGCTTTATTTGCTTTTTTAAGGGCTTTAGTTATTATATGATGTTAGTTGGTAAAATAATAGGTACAGGTTAGTAAGTTAATAATAATTTAAAAGTATGTATGCTCTGTGTGATATCTGTGGGACTGTAAGAGGTGAATATGTGAATAGATGCCCCGCTTTGTGATTTGAATGCAGAGAATGTGTTGTTAAGGAAGGAGATTGGCAAGACTGAGTGAAAAATGTGAATGGATTGAAAGAAGAAGTATTTGACGTTGCCGAAAGGAGGGAACGTGTTTGGAAAAAATGTTAGTAGGGTGTCGAAGGCAAGGGAGGGAGCGGGAATATAGGGGTAGACAGGAATAGGATTCACCTAGGCAGGACAGGAATATGAGAGGGAAAGGAATAAAGTATTTGACAATAAGGTCTGCAAATGAATATAGAGTTGTAGAAACTAGAAATAATAAAATAAGATAAGGATCTCGAAAGTCAGTCAGCACTGTGACTGCCGTACACAGTTCGACCTGTCCCTTCCAAGATGGGGAGGGATCCAGAGAGTGCCGAATTGGGTATGGTTGAGTTTTCTGAAGGGAAGACTGATTAAATTGGCTATTGGAGACTCTATGATCGGATACTAGATATGGATTTTTCATAACTAAGAATAAAAAGAAAGATTGAGAAAAAAATATCAGGAATATTGAGTGATATCGTGGATAGGATAGTTAGAGAGATTGATTCTACAAATGTTTGATTTTCAGAGGTGATTGTGCATCGTGGGGACAAATGATATAAAATATTGAAAACTTAGGTTATTTTTCTTTAGCAATTGATTCAGAAGATGAAAGCTAGTGAAAGAAGGTGCATGATTTCTGGGATTTTACCTAGGTTAGGTGCAGGTCAGGAATGGGGGAGTAGGGCTTTAGGTGTAAATGAAAGGGTTAGGAAATTATGTTTTTTAAGATAATATTAGGTTTTTGGATTTGTGGAGAGAATTTCTGGATAAATATCTTTTTGCAGCAGATGGCGTTTCCTTGAGTCGTAAGGTGTTGAGCTTTCAGTACAGTTTGGAGATTGTTTAGCAAAAACTAGGTAAAGTTGGGGGTGGTGGGCTAAATCTGGATACCAAATAATAGGGCATGGTAACTGTTAATAGTGGGGAAGATTAAATAAAACTAATGTAGTTACAGTTTAAATAATGATGATAGCATAAAAAATACAGGGCATTTCGAGTATCAATGTTTTTACACAATGCTCATTACCTTGAAATAAAAAGATGAAGCTGATTAGTTATATACCATAATGAGAATCTAGACAATTATTTGCATAACTGAGGCATTGGGTTAATGAAGAATTATATGGAGACTCCTTCAGGAATATGGAAATACGAGGAATATTCACTTATTTATACGCGTCAGAGGAAAGAAGGGTGGGTTTTGGTGTGGCGCTTTATGTTTAAAAGCAATATTCAAATCTGTGCCTAATGACTGACTTTAAATTAATCCATGATATTGAATCAGTGTGGGCAGATATCTTTATATACAATAAATCATAATAGAATAGGGGCATTTTATAGACCTCATGGCCAGAGTCCAGAATTAGATGCTGAAATTGTGAAAGAAATTGAGACAGCATGCCACAGTAATGAAAAGGTATAGTCATAATGGGTGATTTTAATTTTCCTGGCATTCATTGGGATTCCTTGTCTAATATGGACCGTAGTAGTTTTGCATTCATAAATTGTATACTAGATAACTTTTTGACTCAGATGGTCCAAGAACCCACAAGATAGCGTGCAGCTATTAGACTTAATATTAATAATGATGAAAGTATGGTGGATGAAGTTAGAGTTGAGGAGAATTTAGGAGCTTAGTGACCATAATATAATTTAGATTTAATATGAATGTGATATATGTGATATCTGCAAGTTAATAAGGAAAAGATCATAGATTTCCGAAATGGCCATTTTTACCAAGTTTCGAGACATGCTTAGTACAACTGCCTGGGATAAAGAGTTTAAAGACCAGAATCTACTTCATTAATGGCAAATACTTTTAAACAAATTTTAACTGAATATTCAGTCAGTATGTTTTAAGATAAACCCATTAGGGTGGCGAAGAGAAACCTGTTTGGTGAATAGAGAGGATAAGAGAGAAATTTATATGAAAAGCGTAGATGTTTTAAATATTCAAGGGGTAGTAATAGGGAGATGATTTAGAAAATATAGGAAAAATAGAAATGATTTAACCATTCATAAGAAAGGGCAAAGAGAGAGGCAGAAATTAAATTTTGGCAAGGAATAGTAATAAGAACCTGAAAAGTTTTTTTAGCTTTTTAATTTTTCAAAGTAAGAATAGGACAATTGTCCAATTAAAAATTGATGAAATTTAGTGAGTTCAGATAAGGAGTTGGTCAACATTTTCAATGGTTATTTTGGCTTCAGTTTTTACAGAGGAAAGATTAGATATAGTTTGGAGAGTAATAGTTCTTGTATGCATGTAAAAAATAACTTAAAGAATTTGAATTTGATGTAAAAGAAATAAAACGTTTATTAGGTCATATTGATCCAAGTAAAGCTGCGGAGGCCTGATGGTATATATATGGTAGAATTCTGAAAGAGGGTAATATCAGCATTGCGCAAAGGCACTGCATTTGATTTTTAAGCGATCTATAGCATTTGGGGAGGTAGATGACTTGAAAATGGCATATGTTGTGCCTATTTATTAAGAAAGGTAGTAAAGGAAGATTTTGGGAAATTATAGGCCAGTTAGTAACATCTCTTTTTGTAAAGGTTCTGGAAAAAAGTTACTGAAAGGTCATATAGAGAAATATTTAGCAAGATAACAAGGTATTGTTATGACTCGCATCCCGCAGCATGGGTTTTAGAAGGGTAGGCTCATGTCAGCAAACCTTTTAGAATTATAGAATACAGTTACTGCCTGTATCAAGGCGAGGAGATCCACGTTGATATTGTATTTTAGACTTTGGTAAAGCTTTTGGAATAACCATTAGATAACCAAGCAAAGAAAATTTTCGAACAATGGTTGGGTATAGGTGGCAGTGGTAGCATGGTTGGATTAAAGAGTGGGTTGCGAAATAGAAAACAGTGTGTAACAACTAAATGGAATAAAGCATCATGGGAAATAGTGAAGAGTGGTGTCAAACAGGGTTCAGTGCTCACAGGATACCTCATTATATAAATGATTTAGACCAGGACTTAAATTGCAAGGTTTCTAAAGTTTGCAGATGATACCAAAGTGGGCACCACAGTTAGGAACAGTGAAGGATGCATAAAGATTCAAAATGAACTTGATAAACTTTCTTGGGTGGGCAGAGATAAGTGGCAAATGAATTTTATAGTAAAAAGTGTAAGGTTCTTCACCTAGGTTACTCAAATCAAAGTTTAACTACGATATGAATGGGGATTGGCTTTGAGTCTGTGGACCAAGAAAAAGATTTAGCTGTGATTATAAGCCGTAATTTGAAAGTAGCTAATCAGTGTTTGGAAGCTAGAAATAAAAGCTAATAAGATGCTGGGCATAATAAATCTCAATGTTGTTTATAAGAGCAAGGAAGTTATAGCTAAGTAAACTGTATAATAGCTATGTTAGGCCCAGTAATTGAGTATTGTGCACAAGTTTGGGCCCCTTATTTAAAGAGACTTAGAATATGCTAGAGAGAGTGCAACGTGAGCAAAAGGATGATTTCTGGGTTTGAGGGTAAGAGCTATGAGGAGAGGCTGAAGGAGTTAGGAATGTTTTCTGTAGAAAGGCGATTCTCAGAGGGACATGATACAAGTCTACAAAATATTTACATTATTGATAATACCGAGACCAAGAAAATTTTTCATAGTAGAGCATGGACAGGTGACCAGGGGGCTTAATAAGAAAAATTAAGAAGAAAGCATGCATCTTGATATTAGAAAGCATGCATTCAGTAATAGGGTTGTTAAATTTTGGAATAGTCTGGCAGAGGAGGTTGTTGAGTGTGATTTCGATTGCAACATTTAAGAAAGGGTTAGATTCGTTTATGGATGGGTTGGGAATCATATAATATATTGACGAAGCCAAATTGGCGGTTTTTTAGTTTGATATAAGTTATAGTTAGATACATGTGTGACATAACTTAGTTATTATGCATGTGGATGTTTGGGTATCATTATTTATAGTATCATTAGTTTTGACTAAGCCAAATTGGTGGATTTGTAGTTACAAACAAATTGATAAGGCCCTATAGTCCATGCATAACCTAATGGTACCATCTGGCTTGCATATAGGTACTACAAGTGCGGAATATGGTGATTTACTCTGCCTGATGATTGCCATCTCCTAGTCTTTTACAACACTCCTCTATTTCTTTCAATACTGGACCTTGTAATCGTCATACAAGATCCTCTCTAATTCTCTCAATTTTATGCTTGATCACTGAAGTACAATCAACATCAGAATTTTTCAAACTCAAAACTGAAGGATAGTTACTTAAAAGTGTCAAAACTTGACTTTGTTCTGAAGATTTTATAGAAGACTCATGCAGTGTCTCTAAGGTCCATTCCTTTTCTCAACCACTTCCTGGTCGGAAAGTTCAACTATATTTATTGAAGGATCTTCATCAATAATTTCTACTTTGCCTATTTGTTGGCCCCTTTTTCAGTTTTTTCACAATATTTGAAGTGTTGCTAACAATGATCCCTGCCTTGTTACCTATTATGTTTAATATAGAGGGACTTATTTCAACTTTGTCATTCATTTCACCCTCTAACAAAATAAGCTTTCAATCTTGTTCACTCAATGAAATGATACCTACTTCCAGTTATACAACTTTTTTGGTGATATCATCACATTCTCAATCAAAGTACAGTTGTACGAGGGAGGATTATTTTTCCTAATATCCTAATATAATACACTTACTACTTTATTTCCTTAACAGCATACCAATTCACCCTCATGAGGGTCTGGCAGTAAATGCTCCTTCCGTAGAATATCATATCCTATTACAATATCATATTCTCTAATTCCATCTGGAATTACGATCAACCTATGAGGCTTCAGTGAGTAAGTAGATGATAAATCCAAAACAAGGGTAACTCCTCCCAAAACTTGAAAGGTTACCTCTCCAATTCCTAATAGTACAAACTATAAGGAGTTTCTTCTAATTGGTATTTTTGTTTATTTAATCTATGATAGCAACTGGATGATAACATGCTAATGCTGGCGCCAGTATCAACAAAAGCAGTTAGATCAACCATTTGTTGTTAATCATTAATATGAACTTTAATGATTAAAGTGTCTAGTGTTATCTTTCATTGTTCCCAATTTAATTACATCCTGGTCATTTGCTAAATTTTCTTCCTCTTCAACACCTTCAGAGTATACAATTTCCGGCATTTCCAATTCAGAACCACAAATATTTATTTGATTCTGAGCAGGTGGTACAACATATCCATCTTGATATTCTCCAAAATTTGAATTGTCATGTGACTTCCTTATTGAGTATTTCCTCAGGCTCTTATGTGAGGTCTTCCACATCAGAGCAGTTTAGTTTTCCGGCTGTTCATTACAGTTCTTTCCTAAATGTGCACCTTTACACAGAGGACAACACAGATGATCATTGTTTTTATTTGGACAGTTCTGAACCAGGTGTCCCTTTTGCTTACAAAACAAGCATTGGTTCTTAGCTATAAAACAATCATCAAACACATGCCCCCTTTTGCCACAAAACCGGCAAAAAGGCCTAGCACGACACTTCTCCATTGAATGTCCTCTTTTCTTACAAAATCCACATACTATAGCTCTTTCTTCATTTTGACTTTCTTTATTCTTCCAGTATAGAATGGACTTGAGGTCCATTCTCGCCTTGGGAATCCCTGGTGTCTAGTTTTAGGAATTGCCCCCTGGTCTGAGTTTCTCACATAGGAACCATTATATCCTCTTGGCCCTGTGGTATTTTATTTTTGTTGGGTAACAGCGTGGAAGTCAACTCTTGAGTTTCCATAACAACTGTTTGATCCAGTAGTATTTTGTGTATTTATGGGAGGACTTGATGTTAAATCAATAAATTTATTATAATCGTCATTACCATTACCTTATGATTCTTGTTCTTGAATATTAGCATCAACCATAGCAACTAGCCGATCTCAAAAGCTTTTATTCCAAGAAAAGTCTCTACTGTAGTCAATGTGGCTTCCACCTGCTTTTTAACTGATTGTGTAAGACTATCTAAAAATCTTTTTTGGACAAGCAACATATTTTGCACATCCACTCCTGAAAATGACTTTTTAGCTAATCCCTCGTCTCAGAGCATAAACTGCTGCTGTTTCATTCTTCTCCATACTTGCTTCCATAAACTTTTCAATTTCTCTCTCTTCTGGTCCTTTTCAATCTCTTCTCGGGGACCACTGGAACAGCTTACTTTTTACCACTTCATAATTGAATGTTCCCCGGACTACTGTTTGATATACCTTTAGCACAGGACCTAAGTGAGAACCAAAATAATATCTTTATTTATAAAATATTTTTGTATGTTTCACTTGAATTTCTTTAAGAATTACAAAATATCATGGAGAACACGCCCTTAAAATGTAAAGTTGGTAACTGGTTTTGAATTAGAGAATAACGAAAATTTTTAGCGCAGGGATCACGCTTAAAAAACTGTGCTCCAAATTGTGTAAAAATATTGTAAATATACAAATAATAATCGGATCAACCTTTTAATTACTCCAGTGTTAAAATAAGCTAATAATGAAAATAGGTACAAATATTAAAATAGAAGTGAAAGAAAATTAGTACTATTTTTGTGGTTAGGAATATATTCTATTTACTACTTAAAAAACCTTTCTCCAATTGAAAAATGTTTTTATTTACAAAAATATTATGAATGTTATAACGTTACTGGTTCCCTCCGTGACCGGTTTCCCCCCATTTTACGTATATATATATATTATATATATATTATATATATATATACAGATATATAATATAATATATTATATATATATATATATATATATATATATATATATATATATATATATATATATATATATATATATATATATATATATAAATAAATATATATATATTTTTTTTATTTTAATATATATATATATATATATATATATATATATATATAAGGGTTAAAATTTAAATTTTATTTATCTTGCATTTATTCCCTATAAACTCAGGAAGTTAGGAAGTTTCAAATAAGCTATACTAAAAATGGTCTCTAGCTGGTACATTGAATAAAGTTTAAATAATTTTAAAATTATTAAAAAATTGAATAGAAATTTATGAAATTAGGCCATGCATCAATGATACATTTGATAGATATTTCAATATTTTGTAACATTAAAATGCAATAAAAATTCCCTACCATTCCTTACCGCTCAAAAGTCAAAGGAAAGGAGGGGATACTATTATACTTTCCCTATGTTAAAACTCTATTTGCAAATTCTTTTTAATTTATAAAATTCATGATTCTATTAGATTGTCAACAATTGGATTTAGACTATTTGCATCATTAACTGGTATATAGATGATTGAATCTGTATATATATTCAGGTTGGTGGTTTTATCAGTATTTTTATCACCTTCCCAAGGAATGTGTTCCACTTGCTCACTCTCTTAACTACCGGTATACAATATTAACCCTTTCGCTCCCCACGTGGATTTAAATCTACATAACTTGATTTAGAATTTTCGACCTTCATTCTTTATTCTTTCAAAGGCAAAAATTTACCCAACTATGCAATAATTATATTATTAGTCATCATGTCTGCAACTCTTTAAAAAAGCTCGAGCAGTTTTTCCTATTGAAGAAATTCTGAATCGGATGAAGAAAAATTCTTCTCACAACTTGTCATGTCAAACCTGTGAGTATATAAATAGTTTTTAATAGTAAAAATAATTTTAATTTTATAGTTAAAGCCAATTAAAATATTAAACCCTACCTCTTTAGTAGTGACATTAAATTAAATGTCCTTGTATTCACAGAAAAGGTAAACTTAATATATAGGCCTATACCAGAAATATTAGTATGGCTTTTCCTAATAATCATTTTTTTTCTAATACCAGGCTACTAATGATTGTTTGATTTCATTCATTTATTGAGGGCCAATCCAAATTTATTGGTTGCAATTTAAGAAGTTAAAATGTAATTGTTACCTCTGGCCATTCAAGTGCGTATTGGGAGTGGCAAAAATTCTCGTTTCCTATCACTCCTTGCCAATTTTTTCATTCACTAGAATCGTTGCAGGGAAAGTCTTCTATGAGCCAAAGCGGTGCTTTCATCAAACGAAAGTGCGCTAGCCTCCTTTGGTTCTCCTACTGACACATCTTTCTGGCCCTCTTGCCAAAAACATCTCTAACAACTTCTGTAAAATCTGGCCTTTCTCCTCCAATTCGTTCTGATGGTTCTGTTGCGAATTCTCCAACTGAAAAGGCCAATCTCTTTGTCCTCCTATTTTCCTCTAACTCAACCCTGGACGATTCTGGCATTCCTCTTCCTCCTCCCCTCTCAGGTGTACCTATGCCTTGGCCTGTGATTACATTTGAATGCGGGTGCATGGGCTCCTGACATCTATGAACGTTAGGAAGCGGGTGGCCCGGATGGCATTCCTCCCCTGTTTTGAGGGAAGTGTGCTTCCTTGCTGGCCCCTCCCCTCGTTCCACTATATTCTCTATGTCTCAATACTAACACTTTCCCTCAGTGTTGAAAGCACGCACATGTTCCAACCCGGTTCGAAAAAAGGTAGCCGCTCTGATCCTTCTCACTATCGTCATAGCTCTCAATGAGTATATATATACTAAGATCTTGAAACCCTTGCTCAACTCTCATTTCTTAGATCATCTGGAATCTCACTTCACTTCTTTCCTATCGCCAGTACGGTTTCGGCGCTCGAGGTCTAACTGGCGATATACTTTGCTATCTTACTGATTTATGGTTTTCCGCCTTAGGAACTATGGGGATGACTGTGCGTGGTGGGCACTTGACATATCAAAGCATTTGACCTCGTATGGCCAATGCTCAACTTGCTCGTCCAAGCTCCTTCCCTTTGGTTTCCTCCTTCTCTTTGGTCTTACCTTATGTCTAGTTTTCTCCTCAAAATCGCTCCATATC
>JABUQX010020502.1:7500-22500 GCA_015478945.1 Trachelipus rathkii | reverse complement strand
ACGAACCAACTAAATCATCATACTTTTCCTTCGATTACAAATCTCTACTACAACCAACTCTAGTAATACTTATGGATACTCTTGTGTTTAAAGAAAGTATTACTTACACACATAACCTCTCCTCTTCACAGAAATCAATCACCCTTCCTACATTCTCATTTTCTCCCGCCGCCACCCCAAAACCACCTGTTTACCATCCTTTTTTGATCACCTATCGAACCCATTCAGGTCCCCAAAACTATCAATCTGAAGCTCCTACTCACCCGATCCAAAACATCATTCAGATAATCCCAAAAAATCGTACTCCTCTTCAACGTTTCCCTAAGATGGACCATACGTCACAACCACACCTACCTTGACCTTTCAAAACTTAAATTTAACCCTTAGAATTCTAGGACTCCACACAATCAAAGTCTAACATAGCTTCATACCACAGTTCACTCATCAAAATTGCAACTTCTTCTCTTCCTCTCTCCATTCATTTCCACACCCGCACACACACATTTCACACCACAACCACTCATTTTCACGTTTCCTTTCATCTTTGTTTCAGTGACAGCAGCGAGCAATCCAAATTTGCCCTTTCTAAATACATCCATGCACCTCTCTCCTTTTCTCCTCAACATTTATTCCTCTGAAATTTGCATGTACCCATACGATTCATACAAATTTTCGCCGAACGATAGAAGGCCGTTTACGGCGATCAAGACCTTCTCTCCGAGGCCTGCCATTAGCATATATATATATATATATCTATATATATCTATATATATATATATTATATATATATTATATATATATATATATATATATATATAATATCTAATAATCTATATTATATAATATATATATATATATAGTATATATATTATATATATAAATATTTATGGTGCCGTCTTTCCTCTTTTGCGTTCATATTCTTTCACACAAACTCAATCCTCCAGGCACATAATTACTAACCACACTTATCCCACATATAATATAATATATGATTAAAGTACACACCCCACTTTTAGATAACACCTTACAGACATCCCTACTACTCATATTCCTGTGTGCGGGGGAGAAAGAATTTCCAACATCGTATGTCCTGCGTGTGTCGTAGAAGTCGACTAAGGGGCGGTGGTAGTTGGGGTTGGCTGCCGCACTACCAACTATCTCTTTGCTAAAGGATGCTGATGCATGCCTGAGGATGGTCGTAATACGCGTAAAACGACCTCTAATTATTCGGCCGAAATTGTATAATCGTATGGGTTACATGGAATGTCAGAGGAAATAAATGTTGAGGAGGAGAGGAGAGAGGTGATGGATTGTATTTAGAAAGGGAAAATTTGATTTGCTCGCTGTGACTGAAACAAGATGAAAGGAAAAGGTGAAATTAAGTGGTGTGGTTAAATGTGTGCGTGCTGGTGTGGAAGGAATGAGAGCAGGGAGAGAAGGAAGTTGGCAATTTTGTGAAGTGACCTGTGGTATAAGCCTATGGTAGAACCTTTGATTGTGTGAGTCCTAGAATTCTAATGGTTAAATTTAAGTTTTGAAAAGGTCAAGTATGTGTGGTTGTGACGTATGGTTCATCTGAGGGAAACGTTGGAAGAGAGTACGATTTTTTGGGGATAATCTGAATGATGTTCTGGATGGGGTGAGCTTCAGATTGATAGTTTTGGGGACCTGAATGGTTGATAGGTTGTCAAAAAAGGGATGGTATAACAGGTGGTTTTTGGGTGGCGGGAGAAAAAAATGAGAATGTTAGGAAGGTGATTGCTTTCTGTGAAGAGAGAGAAGTATGTGTGTAAGTACTACTTTCTTTAAACACAAGAGTATCCATCAGTATACTAGAGTTGGTGTAGTAGAGATGGTGGTGAAAAGTGAAAAGTATGATTGATTTCGTGTTGGTGAAGAAAGGAAGATGTTGAAGTATGGTGTTGGATGTTAAATCAGTTAGGGGTTTAGGAATGGGATATCGGATCAATTATGTTGTTCTATGTAAAATTAACTTAGTGGGGGCTTTGGATGGAGAGGAAGGTGATACGAAGGACGTAGGTAAAATTAAGAGTGAGAAGTTAAGTGAGGAAGACAAGGTAATAAATATAAGTATGTAAGAGCGCTCGCTATTAAAACGGTTGATGTGAACAAGTTGATACTGAACAAATGTGGGGGCAAATGAAGGGAAGCAATTGTTAGTAGTGCAAAGGCAGTATGTGGATGTGCTAAAAAAGTAGGAAAGTAAGAATGTTACAGTGAATGGTGGAATGAAGAGGTGATGAAAAGCGGTTAAGTAAAAAAAGAAGCGTGGTTGAAATGTATAAAAGCAAATGATGAAGGACTCAAAAGAAAGATGCTGGATTATATAAGGAGGAAAAACAGAATACAAAAGGTGTATCCGTAGGAGAAACAAGAGGTAAATTGAACGTTTTGGAGGAGGTGGTGGGACTAGCAAGGGCATAGCGAAGCTCTTCTGGAAGGATAGTGCGAAAGGTTAAGATGAGAATAAGAGGGGAATCTGCTTAGATAATGAATAGGGATGGTGCTTTTTAACTGATGAAATGGGTGGGAGAGGAGTGTGGAAAGAACACTTTCGAGAATCTGCACAATATTAACAGCTAATGAAAAGGTGATAGTGAATGTGTGGGGTTTTGATGGTGCAAGAAGGAATAGGTTATTTTGGGGATTGAGGTTATTAGTAAGGAGGAGGTATTGGGTATAGAGGTCGAAAAAGTTTGAAAGAATGGTAAATCTCAGGTATAGATGCAATTACTGTGAAATGATCAGAAGGAGGCGACGAAGGTGAATTGATTGGATTGGAAGTGTGTAATAAAAGCGTTTATAGAGGGTATAGTTCCAAGGGATTGGAGGAGAGCGGTAATAGTACCCTTATATAAGGGTAAGGGAGAAAAGGGGAAACTGTAGAAAATTATAGGGGAATAGTTTTACTGGTGTTTACGGGAAGGTATATATGCTGGTATTTTGGGCGAAAGAGTGCGTCGAGTGACTGAAGGACTTATTGGTGAAGAAAAGGGTGCGTTTAGGAGTGGTAGAGGATGTGTGGATCAAATCTTTACATTGAAACAAATGATTGAGAAACCATGAGGGAGAAGAAGAAAAATTGTATTTAGGTTTTATGGATTGCAACAGCGTATGATACGAGTTAATAGGGAAGCGTTATGGCAGGTGTTAGTGATATATGAATGGAATGTGAATGGAATGGAATGGAATGGAATCAAAAGTATGTATGACGATAGTGAAGCGTGTGTAAGAATAAATGGTGTCAATGGTGATTGGTTTAGGATTAATAGCGGAGTAAGACCGGGTTGTGTTATGTCTCCTTGGTTATTCAATTTGTATATGGATGGGGTTTGAAGAATTCGAGGTGGGGATGGAGGAAATGGTGTTGGAAAGGTGGGGAGGGAGGTGAGTGGTGGGGTGCCCTCCCTATTATATGCGGATGATTTGGTTCTGTGTGGAATCTGAAGAGAGTTTGAGAGGATTGGTAGAGAGATTTGGCAGGGTGTGTAAAAGGAGGGGCTTGAAAGTAAACGTAGATAAGAGTAAGGTTATGGTTGTGAGTGAGGACACTCCTCAGTGTGAAGTTATGTTAGATGGTGAGCAGCTAGAACAAGTGTCTGAGTTTAAATATTTAGGGTATATGTTGGATGAGAAGGGAACGGACGATGCAGAGTGTAGTAGGAAAGTTGTGAATGGCAGGAAGGTGGCTGGTGCAATTAAATCGTTGGTGAATGCAAAGGGACTAAGTCTTGAGTGTGCTAGGGTCTTACATGAGGGTATGTTGTTACCTGTGTTATTGTATGGTAGTGAGACTATGGTCTGGAATAAGAAGTATAGATCTAAAGTTCAATGTGTTCAGATGGACAATCTTAGGGGTGTGCTAGGTGTGATAAGAATTGATAAAGAGAGGAATGAACGTATTAGAGAGTGGTGTGGTGTGAAGAAAGGGGTAAATGAGAGAATAAATGAAAGTATGTTGAGATGGTTTGGTCATGTGGAAAGGCTGAATGATAGTCGGTTTGGTTAAGCGGATGTATAAGTGGAGAGTGTGTTGGGAACCGACCGGCTGGGAGACCGAAGAGAAAGTGGATTGAGTCGGTGAACGAATGTCTGAAGGAGAGAAATGTGAGTTTGGCAGAGGCGAGAATAAAGGTGCATGATAGGAGAGAATGGCGGGGTTTTGTATGGGGGCATGGTTGTGGCCCACCTGGGCCAGGGGATGAACCCTTACATTGACGATTTACCATAGTGAGGGTCCGTCGCGGTCCCATGATGCTCTAGGGTGGATTTTCTGTCTGTGACGAGCTCTCACTAATTAATGTTACAGAGGGGGCGGTAAGGCTGGGCTTTCCCTTTGTCGTCGTTTGTCATGTTCTCCTACTGCTTTTCTTTTCCGATGCTTGTACAGCACCTTACCCCCAATCTGGGGGAAAAGAGGAAGGTGAAGAAAGAAAGAAAGAATATATATATATATATATATATATATATATATATATATATATATATATTTATATAATTTGTACAATCTATATTTAATATATAATTATGTATTATATATATATATATATATATATATATATATTAGCGGGATGCTTGTTTTCAGCATGGTCCCATCTTAGGGGCGTGCTTGGTGTGAGAAGAATTGATAATGGCGGAATGAACGTATTAGAGAGTTGGTGTGGTGTGAAGAAAGGGGTAAACGAGAGAATAAATGAAAAGTACGTTGAAGGATGGTTTGGTCATTGCTGGAAAGGATGATGAGTAGTCGTTTGGTTAAGCAGATGAATACGTGGCAAGTGTGTTTGGGAACCGACTGCACTGGGAGACCGAAAGAAACAAGTGGATTGATCAGTAAAGGAATGTCTGCAGGAGAGAAAAGTGAGGTTTGGCAGGAGGCGAGAATAAAGGTGCATAATAGGAGAGGAATGGCGGGGTTTTTGTGAGGGGTATGGTCCGTGAAGCTCTAGGTGGATTTTCTGCTGCGGACGAGTTCTTACTCTAATGGTACAGATTGGGGCGGTTAAGACTGGCTTTCTTTTCGACTTTTTGTCATATTCTTCTACTGCTTTTTTTTCCGATGCATGTACGCACCCTTACCCCCAGTCTGGGGAGAGAAGGTGGGTGAAGAAGATATAATATCTATATATAATATATATATTATATTATATCTATATATATATATATATATATATATATATATCTATATAATATATATATATATATATATATATATTATATATATAATATATATATATATATATATATATATATATATAAAAGTTTGAGAGGATTGGTAAAGGAATTTGGCGGGGTGTGTAAAAGGAGAGGTTGAAAGTAAACATAGATAAGAGTAAGGCTATGGCTGTGAGTGAAGATAGTCCTAGGTGTGAAGTTATGTTGGATGGTGAGCAACTGAAACAAGTGTCCGAGTTTAAATATTTAGGATATATGTTGGCTGAAAATTGAACGGATGAGGCAGAGTGTAGTAGGAAAGTTGTGGATGGTAGGAAAGTGGCTGGTGCAATTAAATCCTTGGTGGATGTAAAGGAACTAAATCTTGAGTGCGCTAAGGTCTTTCATGAGGATATGTTGTTTTCTGTGTTAATGTATAGTAGTGAAACTATGGTCTGGAATAAGAGGTATAGATCTAAAGTACAATGTGTTTAGATGGACAATCTTAGGGGTGTGTTAGGTGTGAGAAGAATTGATAAAATGAGGAATGAAAGCATTAGGGAGTTGTGTGGTGTGAAGAAAGAAGTAAATGAAAGTACATTGTGATGGTTTGTTCATGTGGAAAGGATGGATGAGAGTCGGTTGGTCAAGCGGATGTATATTGGTAAGTGTGTTGGGAATTGACTGGCCTAGAGACTGAATGAAAAGTGGATTGAGTCTGTAAAGGAATGCGTGAAGGAGAGGAATGTGAGTTTGGCAGAGGCGAGAAGAAAAAAGCATAATAGGAGTGAATGACGGGGTTTTGTGAGGGGGGTATGGTCCACCTGAGCCAAGAGATGAATTCTACATTGACGAGAAGCCATAGTGAGGGTTCGTCGCTATCCCGGGAAGCACTAGGGTGGATTTTTCTGACTGCAATGAGTTTTCACTAAAACGTATAAAGGGAACGGTAAAGCTGGGCTTTCGTATCAGTTTGCGTCATATTCTTCTACTACTTTTCTGTTTCCGTCCCATGTATCGCACCTTACCCCCAGTCTTGGGGAGAGAAGGTGGGTGATGTGATATATATATATATTTTCTCACCTTTCTCACCATCCATCTTGTTAGGTAGATCCTGTCAAGTGTTGCTCCTACAGAAATCCCTCCAGACGTCCCGGTCTTCAAATAGTGCTGTCCTTTCCACATTCTCCATCATTTCTCCCCTCGACGTAATTGCTTCTTCCACAGCATCCTTCCATCTTTTTCTTGGTCTTCCCACTGGTCTCGTTCCGATAGGTCTCCAATCAAGTAGTCTTCGGGGGTTTCTAAAGTCCTCCATTCTCTGCACATGACCAAACCATCTCAGCTGGTTTCTTTCAATACATTCCATTATTGGGCGGACTCCGAGCTCTTCTCTTATTGCTTCACTTCTAACTCTGTCCCTCAGCGTTACTCCTCTTATTAATCTTAACACTCGCATTTCCGCAGCTTCTATTTTACTCTTCTGCATCATGTTAAGTACCCAACATTCCGACCCGTATAGTAATATTGGTCGTAGGATGGTTTTATATATAGCCACTTTTACCTCTACTGGCACTCCTCTTTGCATCATCAATGGGTACAACATTCCCACATTCTTTGAATATTTTGTTATTCTTTCCCTCAGTTCTGAATCTATCCATCCTTTCTCATCGAATATTACTCCTAGATATTTGAATCTGCTGGTCTGTTTTAACTGTGTACCTTCCATCCATATCTCCGCGTGTTCTCCCTGTCTCGATATCGTCATTATCTCCGTCTTCTCCCTGTTTATTGTCATTCCCCACTCCATCATAACTTCATTCCAAGAATTCACAGCAGCCTGTATAGTTCGTGTTGTTCCTTTGTTACCACAGCCGCGTAGTCAGCGTATAGCAAATGTGTATTCCCTATCCTCTCTTACACATATCCTCTTCAAGCAATTGTAAATATAAAGCAAAGAGTAAAGGGACAGCACTCTGCCCTGCCTTTCTCCAGTCTTTATTTCGAACCATTTCTGTCTTCAAATCTCCTTTCTAACAGTGTTTATGAGGTTTTCATACATATTCCTTATTATCCTTATCAGCTTCTTATTTATTCCATATGGAGGGTCTTCCATCACTATCCACAATCTCTCTCTTTTTATTCTATCAAAAGCTTTCTCTAGATCTATAAATGCGATATATGCTACCTTATTCCATTCTATACTCTTCTCCACTATCATTTTTAAAGAGAATATCAAGTCAATTACACTTCTATTTGGCCTGAATCCGTGTTGCTAATCTATATATATTATATATATATACTATATTATATATATATATATATATATATATATATATATATATAATATACTTATATATATATATATATATATATATATATATATATAATATATATATATATATATATATATTCAAGATCGCCACCACTCACGGCTGGGCCCTTTTTCAATAATTTATATATAGATTTTTTAAAATTTTAAAAAATATATTCGTATTCAAAATATATAAAAGTTATATTATATATTATATATATATATATATATATATATATATATATATATATATATATATATATATATATATGTCACCACCACTCACGGGCATAGCCCTATTCAAGGAGGGGGTGTTATTATTAATATTATCACTACCATCACAATCACCACCATTAATAATAATGTTATTATTCACTAGGCCTAACTAATAATACCTTCATCATTTTCACTAACAATGGTTAATAGACTCTTATGAATAAAATTGAAGCTTCCTTCAATTGCCTAGCCCCGTATCGGTATTTCCTCAAATAGTATCACTTCTTCGTCAAAAAAACATATCGTGTTGATCAGTGATTCCCTCATCAATGTCCGAAAATTGGTTTTAACTAAATGACTCAAATTCTTTCCCAAGATTTCTTTTGTTTTATTTCACTGTGGTGGGGTCTTCATTTTCCTTAATACAGATTTGATTTTATTCCTTTTCTTTTTGCAATTATTATGAGGATTGTGAAGATCCATACCTTCTACACTGTTTTAAAGTAATTATACTATGAGGTTCGTCCATTATTCTCTAACAACCATATGATGAGCAGACCGCTTGTTGTGCCATCAAAAAGATGCTCTAATAATAATAACTAATAATAATAATAATATATATATAATATATATATATATATATATATATATATAATAATATATATATTATATAAATGTGTATATATAATATATATATATATATATATTTATATATATACGTGTATCTATATATTATATATATATATACGTGTATATATAATATATATATATATATATATATATATATATATATATATATATATAATATATATATATATATATATATATTATTATTATATATAATATATATATATATATATATATATATACGTGTATATATATAATATATATATATATCATAATTATATATATATATATATATATATATATATTATATATATATATATATATATATATATATTATATATATATATATATCATATCTATATATATATATATATATATATATATATATACATATATATTCTTTCTTTCTTTCTTTCTTCACCTTCCTCTTTGGCCCCAAGATTGGGGTAAGGTGCTTGTACAAGCATCGGAAAAGAAAAAGCAGTTGGAGAACATGACAAACGTCGAAAAGAAAAGCCCAGCCTTACGGCCCCTCTGTACCATAATTAGTGAGAGCTCGTTCACAGACCAGAAAATCCCACCCTAGAGCATTGGGACCGCGACCGGACCCTCCACTATGGTAAAAAGCGTCAATTGTAAGGGTTCATCCCCTGGCCCAGGTGGGGTCCACAACCATGCCCCCGATACAAACCCCGCCATTCCTGCTCCTATCATGCACCTTTATTCTCGCCTCTGCCAAACTCACATTTTCTCTTCCTTCAGACATTCCGTTCACCGACTCCATCCACTTTCTCTTCGTCTCCCAGCCGGTCGGTTCCCAAACACTCCACTCTCACTATACATCCGCTTAACCAACCCGACTATCATTCCATAGATATCTCATGACGAAAAACGATCTCAACATACATTCCTTTCTGACGTTCAAAGAACCACTTTCGTGACACCATACCAGTATCTAATAGGTTCATTCCTCTCTTTATCAATTCTTCTCGCACACTAGCACACCCCTAAGATTGTTGTCCATCTGAAACATTGAACTTTAGATCTATCTTCTTATTCCAGACCATAGTCTCACTACCATACAATAACACAGGTAAACAACATACCCCTCATGTAAGACCCCTAGCACACTCAAGACTTAGTCCCTTTGCATTCACCACCGATTTAATTGCACGCAGCCACCTTCCTGCCATTCACAACTTCTACTACACTCTGCATCGTCCGTTCCCTTCTCATCCATCATATACCCTAAATATTTAACTCAGACACTTTTCTAGCTGCTCACCTCTAACATAACTTCACACCTGGAGGAGTATCCTCACTCAGCAACCCATAACCTTACTCTTTCACGTTTCTTTCAAGCCCCTCCTTTCCCACGCCCTGCAAATCTCTCTATCACCATCCTCTCAAACTCTGCTTCAGATTCGCAACCAGAACCAAATCATCCGCATCATAATGGTCGGGCACCTCCTCCACTCAACTCATTCTCCCACCATTCTAAGACACCATTTCCTGCCATCCCCCTCAAATATATATATATATATATATATATATTATATAATAATATATTTATTATAATATATATATTATATATAATATATATATATATATTATATATATATATATCTATATATATATATATATATTATTATATTATATACATGTTATATTCTATATATATATATATATATAATATAATTTATATATTATCTTGATATATATATATATATATATATATTATATCTATAATATATAATATATATTAATAATAATAATAATAAATATATATATATTTATATATATTTATATTTTTTTTTTTAAAGAATGAAAATGGGGTTGCAGAATTAAGGTCCGCTCTTGTAGATCAGTGTCAGAAATTTGGAGCTGATGAAACAAATACTTTCGTTCGGGAATCTTTAGGAAATGAAAGTAAACATGTTGGACTTCTTATATCAGAAAGACTCGTTAATCTTCCTCCTCAGTTTTCAATGCCTGTATTTGAGAGTCTCTTGTACGTATTATTGAGATAGGTTACACCCCCACACAATTTAATGAAAAATTCTTCTAGGTTACTACTATTTTTTCACTCATATTATATTTGTAGGAAGGAAATTGCTTCTGCTAAAAAGAAGGGAATGGCATACGACTTCACTTACTTTTGCATGATTTGTAAAATACATAAATTAAAAGGAAAGAAGGGAAAAAAGTCCAAAGGTGATGATATAATTTGGAGTAATCCTGAAGAAGAAATTTTTGCTGAGGTACTTATATATGTTTCTTCAAAATAATATTATTCAGGGAAATTAAACATTTGCTTTTATTCAATTGAAGCACAGAACCTTGTAATTTACTATCTTGCTGAAAATTCTAATTCTCCCTCTTTTTTTTTTTTTTAATTTTAATTTTATTTTTATTTTTTTATTTTACTTTTATTTCAGGAGAGCATCTATAGCTTTGAGTATAGTGTGAAGGGTGATTCTGGATTATCCGGCGATTGGGACGAAGATGACGTTGAATATTTACCCTGGAGAAGAGTTATTGTATTTGAAGCAAGCAAATTGCCTTCCATATTGTGTAAAGTTAGGCAAGCCATTTCTTAATAAATGCTCTGATCAACTTGTTTGTGGTATTTTCTATCTTTCTTCAAAGTTCCTGTCAACACTAGCCACTTGTTTCCATTCTAATATTAGTAAATATGATTATACTGTAGAATTATCAGGGCCTTGATAATAGTAAATGTGAATAAAGTCATTTAACTATTCTTTTCAACTTATGTATAACTATTGTTTCTGATGCATTTTGCGCACCCCACCCCCAAACTGTGGGAAGTATAAAAAGAAAAGCAAAAAATATTTTATTTTTTTTACATTGATTGTAGTATAAAAAAAGAAAGACTGCCTTTAAATTTTCATAAATAAGAATAAAAATACTGATGATTCGAAAGAAGTACATTTTACTACAAAATTACGCTCTTAGGAGAGGAGGAGGCATAATTTATGTTTGAATTTATATTGATGAATTTTTTTGTATATTTACTTTGAATACTTCTTCCCGATCGGTTTTTAAACTAAGTTACTACAATAAAGTTAACTTTCTTACATAACTATGAATACATTATTGCTACTATATTGGTAGATGAAATATCAAAAGGAAAAGAAAAATAATTAAAAAATGAATACCAGATTGGAATTATTAACTGAAAAACATTCATCGAGATAATGTAAACAAATTGTTTGCTTAACAAATAAAGAAAGAATAAGCAACGCTTCATCAACTGTAAACCACTTCCGTTTTCTTCCTGCGTCAAAATGAAATTTTGCGATTAATGTTTCTTCTTCATCTTTCTTCTATTTTCCCAAGAATGGGAGTAAGGTGCGTTACATGCATCGGAAAAGAAAAGCAGTAGAAGAACCATGACAAAAGTCGAAAGAAAGCCCAGCCTTCCCCCCTCTGTACCATTAATTAGTGAGAACTCGTCGCAGTCAGAAAATCCACCCTAGAGCTTCATGGAACAGCGACGGACCGTCACTATGGTAGATCGTCAATGTAAGGGTTCATCCCTTGGCCCAGGTGGGCCACAACCATACCCCCTCGCAATCCCCCGCCATTCACTCCTGTTATACACCCTTCTCGCCTCTACCAAACTCTCATTTCTCTCAATCAAACATTCGTTTACCGACTCAATCCAGTTTTTCTTCGGTCTCCCAGCCGGTCGGTTCCCAACACACTCGCCACTATACATCCGCTTAACCAACCGACTATCATTCATCCTTTCCATATGACCAAACCATCTCAACATACTTTCATTTATTCTCTCATTTACCCCTTTCTTCATACCATACAACTCTCTAATACGTTCATTCCTCATTAATGTTTCTATTACTCTTAAATATAAATAATAATAATGTTCAACGAATGTAAGTTAAGGGACTCTCTTTGCTTGCCACAAAAAGGAATGTTCTTATATTCAACAAGCGTTCTCTGAACGAGGGTTTCTATTCTAATATTTCTCCACAAATAATTGGTTTCATATTTCCTTTCGCCTTGCAGGAGAGGTAATGAATTTTGACTGTCAAAGTGTTGCAACTTAAAACGTAACAATTTTAAGAACCAATACCTAAGTTTTTTTTTTTTTTTTTTTTTTTTTTTTTTTTTTTTTTTTTTTTTTTTTTTCTGCCAACTTGTATGTCTTTGTCATTTTTAGCCTTTATCTCCTCGTTTTTCAAACTAATTACCTATGTCTTTCAATCTATTTCTCCACCCAATTTCTATCTTTCTTTTTTTTTTTATATCGTAGAGAGGTAGATCAACATCGCTGTCACCCATAATTATTGGAGGGGCGTCTGTGCAGACGGGGGGTGAGCCGCATCACTCGTTCTTGATTCGGTGCACACGACCTAGCATCAGGTTTGGTCCTTTACCCCTGGCCCTTCTGGAACACTTATAATAAGAGGATCCCCGCCTCCTAGTGCGGTCCTCCGGGCACAAACTTCATGGGCTCGACACCCATGAGAGGGGACCCTTCAAAACTTAATATAACTACGTATTCTAATTCTAATTAAGTGCTCCGGACTCTCACCGTCTCTTCCAGCAACGATTAATACCCAACGAATTTTGGAACATTCTCTGAACATTGATTCCACTTCACCTGGAAGGGCACTGCCTAGCCCCAGCGATCCCTCGACAACCCAGGTGCCCATACTGTTGGGGCAGCCCCGAAAATAGTCCCCCTGTCCTAGTCGTTCTCGTTTATTTACTCTACATGCTGCTTCCTCCCCTTTACTATCGGTAGACTCATCATTCTCGATGCATTAATTATTGCGATCCACCACGTCCAAACTTCAAACCGATCATAGAACTATAATTCCCAGTGATGCTCTTGAGAATGTTTTAGGATTTGAAAACGTTTACATCACAAAGAGAAACGGGGTCCTTTCTAGTTCAAGATGCTGCTGCGAATCAAAGTTCCATCTTGTCATCCTTAACGTTTCTTGGAGATACCCCTCATATTAACACTCCTGACGAATTGAGAAACTCGTCCAAAGGCACTATATAAGCTGACTTGCACAAAAACTATGGCATTGCTTTCATCCTAAACCATCTCCATCAGAAGAGATTTTCTGTTGCAAATGTATACAGGTTTCCCCCCACGTCGAGACTCGCCTGACACACTAAATCCTTGCTTGTTGCTGACCTTTAACACCACCTACTAAGATGAAAATAGGATCTTCAAACTATAGCGTTCGTCCGTTTATTCCTTGACCCAAACATTGATTCAAATGCTATCGGTTTGGTTAACCCCAAAAATACCTTAGGATTCACGTGACATTGGGCAATTTGCGGAGAAGAATTTCACATTCCAAGTGTAAACACATCACACTGCAACAACTGTGGTGGATCCCATAGTGCCTCTTCCTTAAAATGTCCGCCCTACCTGATTGAGCAAGAGGTGTTGGGAGTTATGTACCATACAAGAGTTGAACAGGAAATGTGTCATACACCAGCTGGGAGACAAATATTCTACACGATAAAAGCAATTCTACGCTGCTATTGCAGCAGCTCCCCTCGTCTTCAAGCGTCAAACCACCTACACAACCCCATTCCAGAAGAACTCCAGTGGGACTCATGCAATTGCCGTTACCTGTCCGACTGCGCCATCTTTATTACCAGCTACTCGAATATTCCGAAGTTAGCCTTCGATTCAATACCCCACCCACTCTGCTGTAACAACCCTGCTACGAGCACTGGTTTTTAACCAACCGGCAGCGATCCTAAGTCTGTTCACCCAGTATCAAACTCTGAGAGTATTGCCTGCCAAGGACCTCTGTTCCCTGCCCTCCAAATGAGCTCAAGACCCACATAAGCCTGCGTCTGTGTCCCCTAATCTATTTCCCACTATTGCTCCTACTGAAACTGGTATCTCTGAACGGAAACTACAAACGGCATCAAACTAAAGATTACTTGTTAAAATATAAGGTATCAGAATTCCTAAAGCTGGACACATCGATCATCGTTGCAAAAAAAAAAAAACTACTCGGAAGAAGCCTCGCTGCAGCTCTCGAGATAAAAACATCGACATCAATAGATTTTTCCCAGACAACCACATTTGTACCCAACCAGCTCTCTAATACCCTGCTGGATTATTACAGCTCTTTCGAATCCTTCCCTAGCCCTTCGAGTTTCCTTTCACAGAACTCTGAAGGAATCTATACCCTACTAGATAACGTAGATTCCAGTTCCCAAATGGAGTTTGGGCTTAAAAAAAATTTCCACTTTTCATCTTACGATGACGATTTCACCTTCCATTACTCCTTTCACTTTGAAAGATGTTCGGCAACTCGATTTTAAATAGCCGCTGCTGGAGGGCGACCATTGAGCAACTGACCTCTGATCTTTCTCTCATTTCTGATTGGACAGAAAAATTATGATAGTTTCAATGCTTCAAACACACTCGATTCTTTCATCTAGATATATGAAAGAATTGAGAGTGTTCGAATCGTAAAGCTCAAGCTTTCTCATTTCCTTTATATTCTTGGTATTTCCATCTTTAATCTTTCTTGGAAGGATCACATTAAAGCCGTTTTCGTTTTAGCATTTTGTCACGCTCGATAAGACAAAATCTTACGCATTTTAAGAACGGTTTCGTGCCAAAACGACCGCGAATTCTC
>JABUQX010020502.1:0-2500 GCA_015478945.1 Trachelipus rathkii | reverse complement strand
CTCCGTTTGATGCCTTAACTTTGGTACCTCAGCATTTTCTTTTAAATATACTATGATTCATGCTTAAACTGTTTTTATTAAAACATACACTTTACATAACTTAAAACAGTAAATATTAAATCAATAGAGGTGTTACATATAGCAACAAGGGCATTAGTATGCTTTTGTTTTACTGCTTTACTGCTTTAACATATGTTTTACTGCTTTAACTCATGTTTTACTGCTTTAACTCATATGTTTTACTGCTTTAACTCATATATTTATTAACATTACATACCTTAAAGCTGTAAATCAGTAAATCAATAACGTTGGTGCCTAGCATCAGGGGGATTAGTATGCTTTTGTTTTACTGCTTTACTGCTTTAACTCATATGTTTTACTGCTTTAACTCATGTTTTACTGCTTTAACTCATATGTTTTACTGCTTTAACTCATATATTTATTAACATTATGTTTTTTATTTTGTTTTAATACTTTTTATTATTATTTTTATTATTATTTTAATTATTTTATTTTAATTATTTTAATTTTATTTTAATTATTTTAATTATTTTATTTTAATTATTCTATTATTTTTATTTTTATTTTATACTTAGTGTCATTTACTTCATGTCTATTATTTAACACACACTATGACAATTAAACACACATACACCAACCCATAGACACTTACACCAACCCATAGACGCACACTTACACACTCACTTACTTAGACACTTACATTTCATGCACTTACACTCACCCATAGACACTTACACTCATATACACTTACACTCACCCAGATACACACACACACACACACACACACACACACACACACACACACACACACACACACACACACACACACACACTTACACATACACACATAACGTATAATTTATTAAAACATTTTATGTTTTAATTAAACACGTACATTTATATTACTCATTCAATTATAACTAAATTTATTTCAAAGTTTCTTAAAACTTCTATAATAAATCAATCATTATCTTTGAACAAAGAATTTATTATTAACTGTTAATACTTTTTGTTTATAAATTTTATAACTATCAAGTTTTAAAATAATTTTTACTAAAATTTTATGAAATTTTATTAAAAACAAATATTTTACATACCTTAAAGCAATAAATCAGTAATTCAGTAAGGCAAGCCCCTAGCACCCCTCTACACCAAGCTATGCCACGTTTTGTTCTATTGACTTACTGCTTTACATCATCTTTAGCCATGTAATAAGTATAAAAATAACAAAATAAGTTCTTCTCTGCTAGCATAACATGTATTTTATTAAAATCATTCTAGGTTTTTATTTAAAAATAACAATTATTCACTTACATTTATATTATTCGCTCAATGTTAACTAAAAATATTTCAAAGTTTTTTAAATAATTCGGATTTTCTTTATTATTATTATTATTATCCATGTACATTGACAATCCAACACGAGAAAACACAACAACCCGCACTCCTTACAGATACGAAACTGACCTCTCTCTGTAAAATGTGTTGAAATAACTACTTTAGGCCTAAATTTAGGATAATCCTTTTTGTATCCCGGGGCGATTTAGGCCTAATTCCAGGTCAAAATATATTTCAAACTGACCTTTTTCTGTAAAATGTGGTGCAATAACTACGTTAGGCCTAAATTTAGGTCTAAATTTAGGATAAACCTTTTTTGTATCCAAGCGGATTTAAGCCTAATACCAGGTCAAAAGGTAACTCCAGTATAGACAAGAATCGAGAATCAACTTTATAAATATATTTCAAACTGAAACATGCTAGGTCGGTAAGATCCTTTAAGCAGGTAAGAAGGAAATGTTTACCTTTCCTGTGAATGGATGGAGTAATCCTTATCTCTATATGACAGCGCATGTGATTGGTCGAGAATTATTTTATCGCTTTTTGGTTTCAGGTGTGTAAAAACCCCGTAGGGGAGGGCAGAGGAACCCCCTGTGACACCCAAATACCAAAGAGCGGGGGTTCCGGAGACCCTCCCTGAGGGGATTATTACATACCTTAAAACCAAGAAAGTGATAAAATAATTCTGATACAACGGTGCTCATAAGAGATGAAGATTACTCGGCGCAGAAAGAGCATTTCCTTCTTCTGCTGGATGCCAAATATATTCTCAAAGTTGATTCACCGATTCTTGTCTGTGCTGGGTACTGACCTGTTGACAGGCAAATCCGCTGGATGCAAAGGTTTATCTAGAATTTAGACCCACAAATTTAGGCCTAACAGCGAATATTGCACATTTTGATCGGCTAATGACATGTTGTTTAAATCGCTGTAACGCCTGACCGGAAGTGCAGACTATTAATCTCGTGTTGTTGATGATACTGTAAAACTAGGAATGTTAATAAAATACATATTATAACAACGGTATGGCTAGGTGATGTAAAGCAGTAAAGTCAATAAATGCAGTACTGATTGTGCTGGGTATCAAAAATGTTGTTTTTGATAAAATTTCATACTGATGGATAACAAATTTATAAACAAG
>JABUQX010020501.1:67500-70000 GCA_015478945.1 Trachelipus rathkii | reverse complement strand
CTTTCTCTCCTCTCTCTCTCTCTCTCTCTCTCTCTCTCTCTCTCTCTCTCTCTCTCTCTCTCTCTCTCTCTCTCTCTCTTAATTCAAATATAGATGGCTAAAATTTCGACGATCATTATGTGGCACATGATTCTCTCTCTCTCATCTCTCTCCTCTCTCTCTCCTCTTCTCTCTCTCTCCTCTCCTCTCTCTCTCTATGTTTCTCCCAACTCAAATTCCCTCCCCCTTTCCACTCTTGTCTTATATATATATATATATATATATATAGTAATATATATATATATATTTATTTATATATATATAAAATTATATAATATATATATATAATATATATATTATATATATATACATATATAATATTATATAATATATATATATTATATATAATATAAATATCATATATATATAATATTATATAATATATATATATATATATATATATAATATAATAATATATATATATATTTGTTATTTAAATTAATATATATATATATATATAATATATATATATATATAATATATATATATATATATATATATATATATATATACATATATATATATATATATATTAATGTTTTTGATTGATTACTGCTTATGACGGTAGGCCCTTTCGGAATCCGCAAAGCACATACAACAAAAACAGTTATTCTCTCTGATACAGTCATAATTCATCTTCCTTCGCTAAAACTCCCAAACTATATTTAACTTCGTCTGCTAACGTCCTTTTCGTCGCAGTCTCTCTCTCTCTCTCTCTCTCTCTCTCTCTCTCTCTCTCTCTCTCTCTCTCTCTCTCTCCCCTCTCTCCTCTTATCTTCTTTGCCTGAGAATTATTGTTACTTAATGCTCACGGAACTCATCACCGTTTAAATTCATTCCGAAAGCTAGCCGCACCAGATACTACATTTTCCTAATAAAATGCAATAAACTTTTTCGTTTTCCTCCCATTCTTTGAGGAACTTTTCAAAAATGCTAACTCTAACTTTGCTACATCGCCTTTCTTTCCTCTTATTACCTCCGAAAGCTCCACAGTTTTCTTTTATTCTGTTAAAGCTGAAAGTTTTGCTCAAACCTTCACTTTCATTACCATTTAAGGCTATTTGTTGCTGTTCTCTTTTCTTCACCTTGCGCTCCAACTCATTTATACATAAGTAACCTTACATTGTTTCTTCAAAGGAAGTAATTTCTCTTAAATCTGATCTCAATATTAAGAAATCCTGACTATATTCCTCCCGTATTTCTCGAAACTGGTGCTTCAGCGTTTGCGAGATGACTGTGAACTGTTTTATCGACCTTTCCTAATTGCTGGAAGGAAGCCTGCGCTTCTTCACAATGTGCCGACAAAACGGAACAACCTTTAAAACCCACAATGTTTGTCCTATTGCTCCAACCGTTTTCTTTCCAAATTTTATTTTCCCTTGCCTCTTAAATTTTGTCCGCTTTCCTTGGGCATTTCGTGAATATTTTGCTGTATGAATGGACAAATCAAATGACTGCAAAAGAGTCTAGTACAATCCAGTGATTTTCCAACTTCTTTTATCAGGCCCTATTATTATCTTTATGACTTTATCTTTCATTCACTTTTCGGTCTCTTTATAGGAGCTGTTGTAGACGACCACTGTTCATCCTGTAAATCAGTTAATTGTAGTCTTCCTAAGAGTTCTGTTCTATCTCCGAACCTTTTTCAAATGTTTATTCATAATCATATATGTGTCTCATCATCACCTATTTACTCTTGTCCAATGTCAACTTTAGTTTGTTCCTTTCATTTTAAAAAGTAACTTGAAAATACATTAAATACCCAATTCCTGATTGGTGCAAAGAAAACATAGTTGTTTCAATGCCCTAAAAACTCAGTTCAATAGTTTATTAATTAGGTGCAATTTAAACACATCTCTAAAAGTCTCCTCCTTTCTTAATATTGTTAGTGCTTCCTTTCCTCGAGATATTTATTGGAAGGATCAAATTTATTCTCTTAATAAGTAGGAATATAAAAGGCTACGTGTTCTGGCTAGCCTATCTAAATTTAACAACGCAACAATTGCCACTCTGTAAGGAAGTGACTCTCAAACTTATATGAGGGTATGCATTAGTTATTTGGGGAGGCCAAACTAATACAGCAGCTCTTCATTTTGATTCATCATCTCTACCACTTCCATTTATTCTCTCTTGCTTCTTTTTATCAGCAGAACTGTTGCTTCACTTTCCATACCCTGTCGCATCCACAATGAAAAGTACTTTTCCGTACCGGTCTTTCCACAAAGTCTCATTCTTCTTCAGTCTAATCCTCAGACCTTATGAATTTAACGACTGCTTAAATTCTTCATGTACGCTACTAACAATGTCTCTTCTTCCTTCTATTTCCCCCGCTACATTTCACTTACATGCTTTCAAGCTAGGTAAATTGGTGTATATCGAATTATAATATTGAAATCCGACCGAATTATTTCCCATCTTTGGCAGATATCGTGAAGCACTTGGGGTTTTCCACACACTTGCA
>JABUQX010020501.1:40000-47500 GCA_015478945.1 Trachelipus rathkii | reverse complement strand
GGAGAATTTTTATCGTAACATTATAAATTTTGCAAAAAAATAGATCGTTTTTCTAAATAATTAACTCAATGCTGGGCTTTGAAGGTAGCTGATGCAGGGTCGCCTCTTATATATATATACTTATATATATATATATATATATATTAACTCTTCATGTATATGTATATGTATATGTAATAATACAGCCATATATATGTCTCTCTTAACAATATACATATATATATATAATATATATATAATAACCCAGCAGCTTCATCATAATATGCCCATATCTAAATATATAACATACAGCAGCAATATATAATATATGTAATATATATATACATATATATAATATACATAATAACCATATATAATATGTATAACTAACTAATATCTTTATATATATAATATATATGATCATATATATACTTTTATATATATATATATATGTATATATCTTTATATATATATATATAATATAACATATATATATCATATACTTTATATATATATATATATATATATATATACTTTTCATATATATATATAAATCTTTTATATATACCACATATATACACTGCATATATATATATATATATACACACACGCACACATACATAACACTTATACATATATATATATATATGTATATATATATATATATAAATGTATATATATATATATATATATATATACCATACATATACCATCATACTATATGCTATATATCTGCTATAACATATATACATAACCATATATATACTTTATATATATATATATCTACCTACTCATGACTACTATAATATGAGTTGAAACAAATTAAAATAAGCTGACGAGAAATGAAAAATATTCAAGGGACAGAAAGAGAGTTTTGGTTCATAAGTACAGGCCCACTTTTCAACCTGAGAAAAGGAAAGTTTAAAGGGTAAGTTAAAATAAACAGAGAGACTTAGTCAAGGAAAGATAATATTACTTTCCTTGGAGCAAGGCTAAATTGATTTTTAACTTTTCCATATTTTAAACATTATTTCTGTTTTCAATGGGACTTTCAAAGTTAATGAGGAAGAATTTGTTTTCCATGTAGAGGCCAGAGAAGGCTGATGAGTTGGATTACAAATTCTTGATTATCCATTTGATATGTTAATAAAGTAGGATGACTTCCGAGAGCTTTAAAAATGTTGATTTTTGAGTTTTTCTGTTTGTATTAGTTCTATTGCATTTTCATTTGAGAGAAAAATTATGTTCCTAACATTTTTTTGATGGCGGGCAAAAATCTTTGTCTAAATGACTTTGAGAAAAATTAAGGTGAGCAAAGGACAGCATCTAATATCTAAAATATTATTGTGAGGATTTTTAAAATCATATTAAAAGCAAGCCAGGGATGCCATTTTTCCGACACTTTATGAAAATCGGTTTTGAGGATTTATTTCTTTTTTTTTTTTTTGGCCTTGGGAGATGGGGTTATATTGATCAATCTATTTGAAAAAATTTCAGAGTATGTACAATTGAAAGGGAGGGTGCGCACATTTTTGTGTGTTTCATTGTCAACCGTTTAACACTTAGCACGGAAAAATCATTCTGAGAAATCTGTAAATAAATCAAGGTACATAGAAGTAAACCAAATAAAACACGTCTAACATAACATTAACATTGATCAAATGAACAGGAAAAAATCCACTAAAAAACAAATTTATGAGACACCATTTCGTTGGATATAATTGTCCAGAATTCACTAGGCACAAAAAAGGTTCTTCACTTATCAAAAATCCCAACAATATTTAGATAATGGACCATCTTTATGGCAAGAACATAGTTTCTTTGGCCAAATAATAATGCAAAATAACCTACAAGGTACAGGAAAAGCATTCTAAATTGACGTTTTTATAGATCATAGCTCTTTGTAGCTGTCCTTTTTATATATTGATGAAACTAAACAAGAATTTTACCCAGATTTATTTCAGTTTTTGGAAATGAAGCATGCAAATTAAACGCAATCGCCCAGAATTTGTTGAAATATTTATATCGACTTGTTTTCATTTCCAATAATTAACTTACTAAAATTGATGAAGATATAAATATATATATATATATATATATATACACATATATATATATATACTTATATATATATATATATATATATATATATATATATACTGTATACTATTATATATATATACGCATATATATACCATATATATACTTTACTCTATCTCTGGTGGGCAGGGCAAAGGTGGAGGCCAACCCAGTTCTACACCGAAGGCCAAATTCAATTCCAGTTCAGTTCAAGAGCCAATGCCTCAGTACAGCGTTTGAAAATGTCTTTGCATGTCTTGAAGATATTGATTGGTAAAATAGATAAGAGAACGTGTTTTCCAGACTTTACACACCAGTGTTGTACATGTAAGATTGAGCATGGCTAAGGTCAGAGCAAGTAAAGGTGGAAATTGAGTTTGGGAGGCATTGAAAACAATGTTCTCAATAAACTAATAAGAAATTCAAAAAGGTCAGAGGTTAGTTGCTCCAAGGGATTCTCCTACCTCCCTATCATTGAGACACTGCTTTTGTCAGTTGCGGACATCCTTCAAAAATGAAATGAGTAATGGAAGGATTAAGAAAGTATAACAAATGGATAACGAAAGGATAATGAAAACCAGCATTAATGAAAAGCAGAAAGAGTTGGGAAAGGGATGTTGGCAGAGACCACAGGGAACTCCACTATTTATAGATTTAAGGATGAATGGTGGCTCGTATACAACTGCGGACCGACCGGAAGAATCAGAGAAATAAGGTCATAGAGAGAATGATGATAAAATACCGACGAAGAGTTACAAATCAAGACTTTGAATAGACTTTATCGAAAGCTTGCGATATGTCTGCAGCGCAACAACAAAGATTTACTAGGAAATACCGAGATAGAAGAAGACCAAGAACCGGGAGAGAGGAAGAGAAGATCTCTAGAAGAACGTTTCATACGGAAACCTCTCCTACCTCTCTCTCTCTACCTCTCTCTCTCTCTCTGTCCTGCAACATACTGTCGAATAGAGATAAATATTAAAATTGAGATGTTTCGAATTTTGTCTTAAGCATGGATTCAAGTAACCGGGAGCAGGAGGCAAAAGCAAATAGGACCTTGATAACTTGAGGGTTGAGAGGTTTCCCCCTTTCAGCATCGGTTGGCAGGTGCATTTTCCAGCTTGGGAAGGAAAGGTTGAAGTAGATGAATAGAGACGACTAAACTTACCAAAGGGAGGGTGGAAGCTAGGAAGAAGAACAAGCCGAGAACCACAGAAGGCTCATCAAAGAACCTTACACCTTCTTAGTGTTAGGCTCATTTGGAGAGAGAGAGAGAGAGAGGAGGAAATAAAGTATTTGAGAAGTTACAATATTAGGCATAAATGTGTTGGAGTGGAAGGCAGAAGGAGGAATAGCGCCTGAATCATCTATGGTGGAGTGGATGCATATTTTTGAAAGGAATGGTTTATTTTTAGTTGAGGAGTACAAAAGCAGCAGTTGTGACGGCGGAAGATACTGGATGAGGGAAAAGAAGTAAAATTGGCCGAAGGCTGGCATTCTTTAAATGTCAGAAGGGCGAGAAGAAAGGAATAGAAAGGTGTGTATTCGTAGAAAAGTCTTTAAAAAGAGTTTAGTGTCACGGGAAATAGATTATTGCACGATTCCGGGATGAATATAAATTGCCCACGGCTCTGGATTTTGAAGACAACGATGATTCCTGAAGGCAGCGTCCCTGTGGTGGGATTAGGTACGCGAGAACAAGCAGTAAAAATCTTGGTTTTGTTAGGTTTAGAAGGAAATAATATTGAATGTACGCCTCATACAAGGAAATCCCCTCGGTAGTGCGTTCAAGCACGCTCAGGGAGCCCCCTCACGGAAGCACTAATCATTCGCTGGAATCAAGGAGACGTGTTACTACCAGTTATAACAAAGTGCCCAAAAATATTTCCTCGCCATAGGCGTTGGTCTTCTTATTGGAAGACTTAAGGAGATAGAGCACCGAGAAACAGGGAGCCAAAGGAGTGATCGGATGAATACAAGGGAGGGGAAAGAGAGTTTGTATAATAAGGAGAGATTAGAGGAGTTAGGAAGGGTCTAGAATGTTTGCTGACTTCATCCTCAAAGAGAAGATCAGAATACAGTGGGGTTTAACTTCTTGAGGAGCAATTCTGTTTAGAAAAGTGAAAGAGTGGCTGAATTCGCTATCTGCATGTTGAAATTAAGAGAGGCTCAAAATGGCAGTGGTGAACATTGAAATCACCTGGAGAGAGAGAGAGAGAGAGAGAGAGAGAGAGAGGAGAGAGAGAGAGAGAGAGAGAGAGAGAGAGAGAGAGAGAGAGAGAGAGAGAGAGAGAGAGAGAGAGAGAGAGAGAGAGAGAGAGAGAGAGAGAGAGAGAGAGAGAGAGGGAGACCCATTGTGGGGTGGTGAAGGTGAACATTAATCCCACCCTGAAATTACATGTGAGCCTCATGAAAAGGTTAGGAGAAGAGAGGATATGTTCTAATTTGGAGTTTAAATAGAAGAATTTAGGAGGGGTGGTTATATATATACGGTGTATAAAACATAGCATATATATATATATATATATATATATATATATATATATATATATATATACTCTTTATACTCTATATATATATATATAACTGCTATTTGCTGCTGCTATTTACTCATATACTATATATATATATATATACACTATATATACCTCATGAAAGCACCCACAGGAAATAAGCAAAATAAAAGGTAAAAATCATGAACCACTTTCAAGGGGGGACGCCACTGCCTCTCACTAATTCCACAGGCTTGTAACTTCAAAACTTTATTAAAATTTAAGGACAAAAATGAATTTGTTAAAATAGTTAGTTTGTTTAAGTGATGTTATTTAGATGTTTCATAAAAAACAGAACATTTTGAAAAAAAATTTAAAAATTAAATTAGTAAAATCGGTAAAAGAGCGTGGCATATAAAACATTAAGAATTATTTACATTCTGTAAAGGTCTAATAATTGTCTTTTTTGTGAGTGTCTATCACGGGAGATATCTGTTCTATATTTGCATCAATCCTGTGTTCCTTCTCTTCTTTATGCTTTTGCAGGGATGATTTACGGTCACAAATTTTAGAATGTTGGCATTGTCTTCTTTTTCAGATCAGAAGTTTCTCCAATATGAAGAACACAATCTTTACGGGAGCTTTATAGATACCAACATTGAATAGGGAGAGGCGGTATGCCACTCTCGAAAGTCTAGTTCCATGGTTTTTGTAATTTCTATTTTTGTTTTTTTATTTCATAATGGGTTTCATACCAGCATATTATAATAATACGTTTATTGTGTTTCTCGCAACATATACCTATTGCCCAACGCATATATCGCCATATATATATATATATATACTACTGTTAACCTTATATATACATATATACTGCTGCCTCTTTCCATATATATATATACTCTTATATATATATATATATATATATATATATATACTCTCTTTGCCTATAGATGTTAAAGATAGAACATATAATGGGTTGGAGGATAGCTCAGTTGTACAGCACCGGGCATATTGTCCTCGCGCAACATGCCGTTGGTTCAGTAAGAAGGCAGTTAATTCTTACCTTCTCATTATATGTTCGTTCTTTAACATCTTATCTAATGCGATAGCCGCCAATATTTAACATCTATATATATATATATATATATATATATATATCTTTTTATATATATATAACAGCATATATATATATATATACCATATATGCTCATATATATATCATTATATACCATATATATACTTATATATCAACAACAGTAGATTTTAATCATTTTTATTTACGTAATCTCTAAAGTTGATGCAATTTGATACATAGCTGGGTACCTTATTCTTTTAAAACTAAGGCCATGCTAAAAAATTGTAGTTCAGATGACTCATACCATGGAAATGAAAAACTAAAATTAAATGAGTTACCATAAGGCTAAAAGATGAAAGTCAGAGGTTGGTACCACTGGCAGTTATACAAAACCATTACTAGATTTTGTATCACATTATGTCCAAGTTGCAGAACTTATTTTATATTTAGAATGGATCAAAATTATTCACATAAACAGCAAAAAAGGAAGTCTAAATGATTTTTACAAATTTCGACTACTTTTTCTCTCAACATCAGAAGAGAAAATTTTTACATCTTTCTGGCTCCCTCGTATATGTATAATATATCCTTGGGTCTTTCTATTAAGCATAAAAAGCTTTAAGCTTGAAGACATTAAATGATATTTTGAACTCTGCTACAGAAATTGATTATATTGATACTGAAGTTTACTCCCTGACACACGAGAAATCACCTCCTAGTACTAAGACCATTTCCTTCAAAAACACAAGTCAGCCGAGTGAGGCTGTTAAGATCGTACAGTAATAGTTGGTACGATGGCCATGGGCTTTTAAATTTCATCGTTCTAGCTGTTTAATGGTGCATCTTATAGAAGTTATTAAAGTGTGCTTTTTAATGAAATTAATTTTTGTTATTTATTTGGTACTTATATGCCTGAAAGTTAAGGGTTACCTGTTTTTGTAAGGAAGTTTGCATCGACTTTAAATGGAAGCGATAGATGATACAATTTGGTTTTTGCAGTGTTGAAAGGTTGGGTTTTCTGTTTGTATAATGTGTTTATTGAAGAAATTTTTTGTTGAAAGAAAGAAAGAGAAGAGCCTACTGTAGTCAGACTGAAATTGCGTGCCTTTGGATGTGAAGAGGATAGTTTAGCTTGTCTTTTGTAATTTGTAATTTGAAGGGTATGTTCGGATGTAAGAGATTGAGTACCAGAACATGCTTAGGTGATGTTTGATTGACAAAATTTATATTATTTATTAGTGATGGAGAGGTGAAAAAAAGAAAAAGACTGCTTTGGTGGCGTAATGTAATTTTAGACGGTGTTTTGAAGAGACCAATAGTGTTTCCTTATTGGCTGGGGCTAGCGGAGGCTTTGTTTGGGGTGAGCTTGAAAAATTGTTTGGATATGAAATTGGGCCAATTTTCAATTATTAATAAGTTCTCTGAGGTAGTGCCAGTTTTGTTTGATATTGCTATGAGATAATCTCTATTTGATGGCCGGGTGGAGATGTGTGAGCATCTGCAAAAAATATCTACGTTTTGGAGTTTGTAGTGAAGGAATGGGTTGCTGTTAAAGAAGAATAACCAAAGGGTTGTGTTGATGATTCGGGTAACCGAGAGTATTTTTTTCTTGCGGGAGACTGACATTTTTCTTGAAATGGTGATGAGTCAATGTTCGAATTGATGGTGCAGCCTTACTGGGGGGAGTGTGTCATTGTTTATTTACTGTTCTATGAAGACCAGAAGTATACCATAGTTATATACTATTTTTATGTTTACGGGATTGGGGAGTGGGTAGATCTGAGTATCAGATTGAGAGAGGCAGAATGACAACTTTGTGAGGCTTTGTTTTTAATAGCCGTTTTAGAAATCCAGTTTCTCCCTGTTTCCCGT